>JAVXUP010001913.1:0-177517 GCA_033070095.1 Escallonia herrerae | reverse complement strand
AAACTACCATATATAATGCGGCAAGGTAGCCTCCCAACAGTTTTTCCGGAGAGCGGGACATTTAGTGCATATACCATCTTAATACGGATCCATCTATCTGTATAGTAACGCTACTAAGATCGTCTTCCTTGCAATTTATTTCCACCATGTGTCAATTTCCATTTTAATGTCCTCGCCCTTTCTAGAATGATTGCATATCTATAATGTGTGTGTGTGTGTGTGTGTGTGTGTGTGTGCGGAGTGGTGAGATAACAGAGAAGCAGGTGCAGGTGACTGGTGCAAGTGCAGTCTCAAAGTGCCATTTTGGGTAATTTTTGTTCTCTTGGTAATGCATAACATGGCACGACAATGGCCGCCCTGTTTCGTGATACCCTCTCTCTCTCTCTCTCTCTCTCTCTCCCTCCCATACATTGGGTACATCAAGGGTTTTGTGACATATGTATTCGTTTGCAGCAATGCCTCAGGGATTTTTGGAGCTGGTAAGTCCTCAGTCCAGGGTGATAAACCTCTGAGAACTTGGAATTCACCTATGGGGGTTTAGAGTTTCATTCTTCTCTTCTAAGATTGCAGTCAGAAGTATTTTTCTCGCAGTTGAGGGTTGTTTACAAAGAGTCACATATAAGTACATGTTAAAAGTGCAAATTGTATAGCTAAAATTGTAAACTAAAATTAATAACTGAAGCTGTAGTTTGGTTTTTAATAGAATTAGACACTACATGCGTTACGCAGCACAAAACTGTTGCCGAAGTCTCATTTTTGTTCTACTACCTGGTTTCCATCATATGTGATGATGTTGAGCTTGATCAATGTGCCTTGGTCGCATATGTAATTCAGAACTCTAGATTGGGTGCTCAAATGAGACGATGCATAATAGAAGATTGGAAAAGTCTTTACCAACAGCCTTACGAACATCATTTTGATCCAAATTGATTACGTTAAACCCTTTTTCGTGGGATACTGAACATGATGCCAGAAGGCTTCTGACCATGGTCGCTCATTTTTGCACTTCTAGTAAACTTATCGGCTTTAGTGAAATTATATCGCAGGACTTGATCTGCATAAGGGCAATGAAAAGGCACGTGATTTTACTGATTTGCGAGAAGTTAACTTCTATTAGAGTTAACATTTGTAAGCTCTTCTTAGAAAGCTTATGCCTACTAGTCCCACATACTACTGCCCACAAGTTTATATACTTGATAATAAGATGGGATCCTGAAGCACTTCAAGGGTGTTTACAAAAGTGCAGATGGGTAGCTAAACCTGATCTAAAAAATTACTCCTGAAACTATACTTTGGAGGGAATATAATTAAACAGTACTTGCGTTGAGCAAAACTGCTGCCGAAGTCTTATTTTGTTCCACTACTTGGTTTCAGCTTATGTAAGGTTGTTGAGCTTGACCAATGTGTCTTTCTCATCCTCTACGTACAGGTAATTCGGAACTCTAGAACAAATATTCGTCTAGAGCTGATGCCTAATAGAAGATTGGAGAAGTCTTTACGACACTCTTTGGAATCCAAAATTTCCAAATTGATTACGTTAAACATCTAATGTGTGTTACTGGTCATGACGCCACCAAGCAGTTGTTGGCTATAGTCACTCATTTTTGCACTTCTAGTAGACTAATCCCCTTTATTAAATAGTTGCTAGACTTGATCTAAATATGGGAAGTAATAAGTTCATTCAGCAGGAAAACCTATAGCGCTAACAATTAAAGTTGAGGATCTAGGCATGGTTAACATACGGTCTGAAGTTGATTTTCTCACTGTCCAAGCTCAGATATCAAATACAAGTCCAATATAGTCATTAAGGAAAGAGTATACCTCATGGCCTTCATGGCAAAACAAGCTACATGCGGGGCAAACTCCAGGGAGGCACATCAGGTGTGCACGTTAATTACGAGATAATTGCCTGCCTCTTCATCGTTCGAGTTGCACATCTGCATTCATTACCCTCATCACCTCCTAACATGCGAGCCTGCTTCCTACACATTGTGCACACACTCACAAACAAGTTCCTAATTCCATTTCAACGGAGAATGGTAAATCATGAAGCCAAAGTCGAAAACAAGTGCACACACAAACACGCATATACCCGATAAGACAAATGCGTGCACACATATACATAAACACACAGATACACATTTATAAGTTCATTCAAGAGCTAGTAAATTTATGTAGTCCTCTCTAAGTAGATAGCCAGACAGATAGTATGCCAGATTCAAAGAAATAGCAGACCATTTTACCCCAGCAGGGTAGTAAATCAACTTTCCCTGCCCCCCAAGTTAGGAGGGTGTGGAGAACCTGTTGGGGGCTGTCAACACGTGCCATAGCACGTCAACACATGCCCTTTCGCACGCTATTCCAAGTTAACAAGCCGTGCGCTAAATATGATGATGAGAAAATTTAGCAAACACATAGAAGGCAGCAGTTAAGGTCAAGTTATGCAATATATACACCCTACACTGGTAGACAATACCAGCCACTCTGCATATACATAACTATCAATTCTCATGGACTGACAACCAATCCACTAATTAAAAGAAAGCTCTATGGGCAGAATCTCAACCAAACCGGCGTTCGATCGGACTGACAACCACACCATCATGAGTACAACTCACGCTCTTCGAGCGGAACAACAAACCAAAATTGTACGAAAAGCCATATGGACCTTATTTCCAACTCACCACGTAGATATCTAGACAGGGAGGAAGAGGAGGGAGCAATAACAGAGTTGTATGGCAAAGATTCTCCCCCAGCAATTAGAAGCTATACTTTGCCTCTGCTCAGCATTTCCAAAATGTCCAAAACAATTTTCACCTGACAACAAATTACATACTTCAGGGCTGTGCAACTAACGTATGGAGGAAATTTCATTGGGGGGAAAAGGAGAAAACCTTAAGCATTGTCGTGGCTAATCAAAACGGATAGCCAAACCGATCCACCATCTCCATTTTCAAAACCGTTATATCCGTTGCGCCACACAAAATGATGCAGAAGAATGACACAAGGTTTTGCAAATGCAAAATAGCATATTATATCACCAACATTACGACAATGAGTCGGAAAAGACAATGTACACCATGTACACCCCATTATCAACTAACCTGCCTTTAGGGTTTGCTGATCTGCTCGGTTTGGGCGAGAAGTCGCGACCTCTCAGTGTTACGCTCATGGAGTAATAAGCCGACGACTGTCTCCCTACGAAGCATCTCCACCGCACCCTGACACACAATCAGAATAAAGGATTAAAAAGTGTGCCGAGCGTTAGGCTAAAATTGACTATAGAATTGTACTTGCCGGGTATATACCCGCTGGAATTATACTCACCGGATCCATATCGTACTCCATTTTACCATACCAATGCTCCAAATATTTTATCAAGTACATACCGCAATGGCACCTACAGAAAAACGGATTAAAGTTCTACCAAACGTTATTAGTAGCGACATAGGCACACGGTGTCAACTAAACTGGGGAATGCTATCAAAATGCTTATGCCAAAAAACAGGCATGTACATGACAGTTCTACTCCATTGCAGACTGTATGACGTACGGGTGCAATTTCGGATGACGTGCTGTATCCGAGACAAACTTGGCAAAGTTCGTAAATCGTACCGTATAATAACGTAAACTAGATGCTGGCATGGAAGTGACATCAGCCTTACAGGAAGTAGGTTGGAAGGATGTGTGTGGCAAAAAAAGAAAGGGGGATTGGCTTAAGAAACATCCACGAATGGAAGTCCAGCTTCCGTGGATACTAACATTTTCGACCTCCCCGAAATATATTATCTACACCACACTGTAAAAGAACGTTGGACCTCATTTTCACTCAGGCAGACGAGGGGTCGAAATACAACCGCTCAATTAGGAAGACAAAGGCCACGACCTTTTGGAAAAAAAAGGTTATGGTTTCAGCCAGGAAGTTGGCATTCTAATGGTCCTAGTGGTTACTCAATATGGAACAAGGCCGGTATATGATGCTGCCGGTGCCTTGACCCTGAAGGTGTCAAAGACTCTTATATCTGGTACGTTGAATACAATTGCAAGGCTGACGTTTTCACCCTGATTGCCATCGCTCGTAGGAACTTCTGATGCCTATACCGTTGACATCGTTAACACTGGAGATTAGTCATCAGAAAATCGTACTAGTGATGGCAATGAGGATGAAAACTTCAGCCTTGCCGCATCGCAGAGCTAATGTCGGGGTTTTTTTACCCTAACTGTTAATTCATCTTCAAGGTGCGGTTGTGGCACGGAGGAAAAAGATACGGTTTCCTGGGCACATCCCAAAAAAAGCAACGGGTATATTATGGCTACTGTCAAAAATGAAAAAAAGGACCAGACACCCCAACTGCACTTGGAGTATAGTAGATGATGATCACTGGGAATTACCTATAGCAGTGGTGCACATACGAGGCCCATGATACACGATAGGCTTTATTTGCATCAACGTAGTTGTAAACTGATATGGCTGTATGTTGTTTTTTGGGTTTATTTGCCGGCAATAAAGGACCTTCTACGAAAATTACAAAAACATATATGGGCCGGACTAAGTAAATAACTCTTACGCAGTGGTATCCCGTGGAATACATCTGCCACGATAAGGGATATTACCCTACCCTGCATGTTCGAGCATCGAAATAACAATTGTTAGCTATTGACGAGGGAACGGATCGGTGTGCAAATGGCACCAGCAGCAAACCAAGGAGGGTTACCAATAGGTTAAGGGCATGTCTCATTCCGGGAAGGAGAGTTGTACTTGATGGATCCAAGTACTCCATGCCACACGTGAGGAGATTGAAGGAAAAAGCCACCCAGTGATTACTTTTCCACAACATAGGCGTTATGAGCTGAAACATCCATATGAAGAACAGTTAAATCCATGTGAATATATCATGAGCGAGCACAGAAAATGAGCCTCCTAAGTCCTATTCACATATATTTAAACAGGAGAGGTTCTAAGAAATGTATTCAATTACCATCTGGCAGGAGTTGAGGTTCCTCTTAATCCGGTTCGACAGATAATATTTCTGAAATTTTTTCCGAATTTCGTCATCCGTCCGAGAGGTTGAGAGGTAAGATATAACGCTTTCCTACAAGTTGCAAAGGGCATCGTGTTAATACAAAACGTTGACTGCTCACACAACAACTATTCAGGTCATAGTCCGGTCGTCATTAGGTATACTTCTATGAAACTGGTGAGAATGAAAGAGCGCCAAATGTAGAGATGCGTACCGCAAAGAAAGTGGGAAAGATGTATCGATCTAGCGGGCCATTGCTCTCGGCGTTTATCACCCTGATAACCATGTCGAGAACCTGCATTGGTAGCCATAAAGTATAATCACGGGCAAATAAACCCACCTCGTCAAATTGTCATTTCATTTAAATAGTACTCACGGATGCGCCAACCCAGTTATTGCCTTCCATGGTCGATATATCAAACCGCGTTAAGTGGTAGCCGTACATACTTATCAGGACCTCCCTACAAATGGCAACAAATATATACGTGGGAAACCGATGAAAGGAAGCCTTTAAAATTGAATTCATGCTAAAAGGGGATGCGTTATTTACTATGTGCAAGATGAACAATGTGAATCTTCTGTGTGGAAACATTGTGATTTAGGACAACGGGATTAAAAGCACGGAGGATAGGTGGTCAATATCTTAAGAGGATAATAACTAAATTTAACATGAGAATTGGCTCGTACCCCGGATCATGGGAGGATGAAAAGGCATAGCCTAGCAAATCTGCCTGGACGGCTAAGCTACATGGCTCATGAGTGGTTGGTAGAAGTGGATTAGTACCCGTTGTTGCCGCGTGCACCACCGGGAGTTGAATGGCATTCAATGGATGGAGAATCAACCTGGCAGCAATCTGGACTCTGTAGTGCTTGAGTTCAGACTAACAACAGAAGTATTATGTTAGAGGAGCATGAAACTACAAATGAAATTACGTGCAATCGTGTATACTAAAACATTGCGAAAACTTAAATGCAAACAAGGTTTACACGATTACCGGGAAGATCGCTACACTGAACTTGCCCCACCAATGCTCCATGAACTTCAATGTGTACACTCCGCAATCATCACTGAAATAGTTCATAACAGATGTTCTTCAGTAATGTCGTTAAGAGGATGAAGTTAGGAACGGAGTTGAGAGGAGATAAGCATGTCAATAAGAGAAGATCGTACTCATTTGCCTGTTTTGGGCACGGATGACTCTGGAAAGCGTAAGGCTGAAAGTCAATGTCTCTACCAGTTGTATGCATCAACATACAAGACTGGACGCGGGCCTAACCAAAGCAAAGGTATGCAATATTATGTTGGCTCTACTTTACATCACCTAAATTCGACAGTTGTAAGAAATGCCATGGCTGAGTATATACCAGGTGCCTGCGGAAAACCTCAAGCTCAGCCAAAACACTGCGTCGACCAGAGTCGAGGTAGTCGATGCACCCCCTGTTGATGTTGATGCAGAGCATAAACCAATGATGCTCCCAGCAAATTGGCACGCAGAACTGAAAAGGGAAGAAAAATACAGCACATAAGGTGTGTAATGAACAATACACCTAAAATGGTTGATATAAAGGCAATGTTGTGTGAACTAAATATCTTGGTTTTTAACAGTTAGTGCCAACTAAGGATGATAGCATTTGAACCTTGCAAGTGCACAAAGCCAATATACAGATAGAATACTGATATGGGAGAAGTCAATGGCCAAAGAGTATACCAACTGGACGTCCTCCAATTTAATCAGCCCTGTAGATTGATCAAAGAAGCGGGAGAAGAAGTCTCGGATCTCATCCTTGGACCGGAGGTCATCCATGAAGTTGATAACCGAGGACTGCAGTTTACGGAGGTATACTTGGCTCAGTTTCAAAACAATTAGACCAAAGATATGAGCAATACTCAAGTTGAAACAACGTAAATCACCGCAAAATCGGAGGCAAATGTGTAACGTAGCACAGAGCCTGAACGGTCGGCATTGACGACCTCCGACCACGCATCAACAACCTGAAACATAAGGTAGGGGCTACGAGCTGTCAACCTCGTTCGTATGCAGCCGATGTTTGAAGAATGATAACAACAATAAGCTTAAATGGGATATGCAATATTATTCTCATCGCATGGCATCGTATATACATTGCTGGCTTGACAAGATGATTTTAACACAACGTACGTTAGAGCATATCTGAACCTGTCTCTAAGTAAAGCCAAATTCAGTTTAGAGACCACTCAAATCATGACATACCATGGTTATAGAATAGCTCGGTAACTATAAGTTCAAATGGTTTATCACACAGAGTGAGCATAACATTTGGTTTCTGATTTCCAAATTTCAGATTCGCGTTCTAAATATCTAAGTAAGCTGTTGGAAGAGGTAGGTGGAGATGTGGTACCTCGGATGATACCCACTGCTTCCCCTGTAGCCGAGAATTCGGTCCTTAGTCAAGAAGCTTTGAGGCATCTTAATGACAACCAAACTGTCGATAAGAAATGAAAATAATAGGATAAGTAATAAGAACTTCTATAAATAAACTGACCCAACTACCCCAAAAGGCTTAAGTAGATTCATTACCTCGCAGGGACTTCGGACTGGAAGACGTTCTTCACAGCTTCCTTTTCGAGCCTTGAGAGCGTCACCCTTTGTTCACCAGCAACACAAAGAAAGGGGCTCCTAGTCGTGTTAGAGCACTTCACCCTTCTAATTGGAGCAGACCTCCTATTTGGACGGGGACGGATGATTGACAGCCCGGGCCCCGCTGGTTGTTGTGCAATAATGCGGCTACTTGTCCTCCTCATTTTGAAGGACAGCTTTGATAAGGGTACAAGCAGGTCGTCGACCAGGGAACAATCATCCATGTTGTCGCCTATCGGAGCCGGTGGTGAACAACGAGGGCTAGCACGTTTGGAGTGAGCAGCTGCAGGAGACATTTCAGTTGTAGGAGGGGAGGAGAAGGATCGTAGGTGCTTCGATACGGGTTCGTATTGGGCGCCGTCATTCGTAGAAATGGTCGGCCTTTTTCCACTCTTACTCCTTCCAGCAGTGGCACGACTTGAAGCAGTCCGAGCAGGCCGAATACGATGTTCGAATGGTGATGATAGTTGCTGATCTTTAGGTGTCGGGCCAACTTCGAGTGGAGTTGGCTCCGTAGACGATGCAGCGGCCTCCTTTGCAAAGAGGAACATCTCAAGTTCTGGCAAGTGAGGCACAACCTCCGCAAGCTTGCGTACCCACTGCAAATGACTCAAACGTAGTTCGTAAAAAAACATAATGGTTTGAAGGTGAAAAAAAGAAACCCAACAGAAGCAAATAACTCCAGAATCCATTGAGTTGCTAAGCCACGTACCGGAATAGTTAAGGAGGTGCTAGCAGGGGCGGGGGAGACATCCGTGTCATTTTCTCCACGATTCTCCATTTCAATGCGGCTAATTATATGGCGTGGTGTCCAATGTGCCATATAGGGGCTTTCAACCTCTATGTTGTCGAGGACGCCGCATGGAGCTTTGTGGAAGTAAAAGAACTGCACGGGACATGTCATCATGGATCATGATCAATAATAAACATAGCTCGAGGAACGAATGTACATATAGTTATTCTTGCGTACCATCAACAACGCAACGCAGCCGGCGATACCAGTTTTGGTCCTGCCTTGCTTGAAATTGGTCACACCTCGGACCAACTTATCAAGGACAAGTTGCGACCAATTGTATTGGGCGGACGTTGGTGCGACAGATATGGCAAGAAACAAGTCGACGGATGGCCTGCCCCTCGTGGGACAAAGAAACGTACTCAGCAAAAAAAGCAAGAAAGCCTGGCAAAATTCCTCATTCACTTCATGTACACTAGTGAGGTACGAGGCCAAGGCCGCTAAACTCATCCGAGAAAAACGATCTCAAATGGGGTGCAAGACGTCGTCGTCAATGGATGTTGGAACTCGTTTGCCCTTGTATGGAATTCCTAATACAAGTCCAACATCAGTGGCATTTATCCTCACGGTTTCGGTCTTGCCTACGCGCATCTTGCGCGTGTACGGGTCAAATCTGTCAACAAGGCCAAGTAAGAAACTCCTTGGCAATGTTGAGCAGTGCATGTTGAAGAACGACTTGAAACCCATTGCCTCAATTGCGGAGGATTTGGCGGCATTTTCTTTTAGCCCCTCCATCGAAGCAGCAAGCATCCTAGGGCTACACCGGCTGTCGAAGCTTGCCTGCAATAAGTTAAAAATGCTATCAGTAAGGGCATGTGCAGTATATTTACGTGCTAAGTTCAAGATTATGTGCTAATTTAAGCGTACTGATGATCTGGAGTTCATGAAATACATAGGAGACTAATCATGCATCAAGGTAAAATACAATCAGGCACGTTGCGATGTCACTCACCGTCGCTACCGAGGACATCGCCAGCAAAGAGGCCGGCGATGGCGCGAGCCCTAGCTCATTCTACGTCTATACTCACAGAAAGACTACAACACCTCACCCCCTTTTTACCTATGAAATTGAGTTAATACATTCATTACGCTGCCCCGGAACACCACCATACATCCACCCACTGACACACCATCAAGCACATGCACACACTGGTCTCGGGTAAACACGGCAGCCACGGATGCCCGACCACAACCATAGCCCTCTCCTTTTTTTATCAGACCTACATACAAACGCACACTAGGGAAGCACAGCGGCATCCCTCAGTTCACGCACAACTCAAACACCATTCCACAAACAAAATACACCATACCCACAGGCTGCACCAAGACTGAAGCAGCCCCTCCTTCGCAACATGGCTGCACCGCAGCCCACATTGTCACCAGTCGAACTATACACGTAGAAAATCTCACAAACACACGTTCCTCATGCATTCATTGTACTGCTATATTTCTATCCGTGTACTTACGAATGGAGAATTGTCTGAATTTGCTATTAAAAGCCATTGAGCAGTCTGGCCCCATTTTGATTGAATGCCATCGTGCTCTATGTCAACACCAATCTCGTGTTTTCTGAATTTCCACTATAGGCATAACCTGGTGTCATTGCTATGAGTCATAGCTGTGACGGTGAGGGGCCTGATTGGTGAATTCTATGGGGCTAGCAATTCCAAAAAGATACCTCAGTTAATGTAAAGTTTCAATTTCTGGCTTCTTTTCTAATTATAACAACAACAGTGGAGACTTTTGTGTTTATAAAGCATTGACGGGTCCATGTAGGCGTAGATTATGGTGGCCAACCGAGACAATTGGTTCTAACAGGAGAAAAGCTGACTTGCCTGTGAGTGATACATAATTTGTTGTCAATCCAGCTAATATAAAATCTTTTGTGAAGCAGGGGGGGTACTCTATTGGGGGGTACTCTATTGGTCAAATTGGATTCTTTGCTTGGTTGGTATCAAGGAGATATCTAGTACCCTATGGGAGTTTACAGAGTATTACGATGCTTGAAAAAATAACACTTTTTGCCGGTTTCCATAATTTTTAGTGTTTTTCAAACCCCTTCGAGGTTGGGATTTTCTTTTCTCAGGGGTACGGTCTGAATGTCCAACCCCCCCGGCTGAATGTCCAATCCCCACCCACACGTTATGAGTTCGTTTATTGTAAATATCACAGGCTACGCTTATTTAAGAATAAAAAAAGAAAGCCCTACATATTATGAGCCAACCTTGGGATTACTGGTCTTAAGGGGCTTTACCACAAAACCATTCATGCATAACAGTAAATTGGCATGAAACGAACACTTGCCTTATTGGTCTTGCGTTTCTCTTTGCCTTTCTTCGGAGCGGCCTTGTACTCCTCCATGCCTTTTTTGGCTTGGAGGACGTACGGTAATTTCTCATCCTCGCTGAGGGCTTTCCACATTTGCGAGGCAAGCTGTGAAACCTAAAATGAAGACATATTTTAGATTGTCAATAGAGCGGTTACCAAATAATGGAGCTGGGAAATGCTAAAATAGTTTCAATTACCTCTCTCATCATCATGCAATGGGTAGCGTGGGACTGCTGCAGTCCTTGCTTTATTTCGGCGCTGAAGACAATAATGCAAACCAAGGTCAAACACTCATCATAATTACATGTCTTGCATATACACTTCCTTATAAACTTTATCAAGAACTTACACAAATCGCATGAACGCGTTGATAGGCCTCTTCCCTGTACTAGATGCCTCGCCTCGCTCCATGTTTGAGCTCATTGCTAAAACAAAAGGCAATTGTAAATACACGTATTTACTTTTGACTCTAATATCGTACCTAGATGCAGTGGCAGAACAATTAACCTTACACAATGTGGACACCAACAAGGGCAAAAATTACACTTGCAACAGCTAAACTATAGACAATATGTAATTACTTCTTAGGTGAACCATGTGGCCATGCGTCAAAGTAGCAATAGAGGAATTACTCTGCCATTTTACACATCATGTCTCAACTTGGCAAATTAAGTTGCCAACAACGCACCATTTATGTGTAGTTGATACCTATGTTACATGGACCCTTCAATTTGGGGTGAAGAACGGTGTCCAGCGACCCTAACACGGGTACGGGAGCCGTACCAGACCCTTTGGATTGAGAACGGACACGGCTGATGTCTCTGGCGCTACTTAGAGGATGAGGAAGATTCTTGGGCAACATTTAATCCGGATGAAATGATGAAACATTATATGTACCAATTGTTTTTACTTCGTTTTTCGTTAAATTAATGAATGAAATCCTTAAATTGATTGATCTTTGTTATCCTATACTCGTTTCATTTGTTTGCCAACTGCGTTGCAGAAGAAAGAAGAAGAAAAGTGGCCGGAGACGGAAGAGAAGGAGAAGCAAAAGATGGAGGAGAAGGAGCAGCGGCAGCAGAAGGGGGAGAGGATTTCTCTGAAACTTAACTCGAGAGACGCATGGGGACTGAACCTTTTTTTCCTTATTTTGTCGTCTCATCTGCCAGAGGCCTCGAACCACATGTCCTTGTGACAAGTTTTCTTTCAGCCTTGAGGCCTCGAACCACACGTCCCTGTGATGGCAGAAAACTTGTCTTGCACTCTTTTGCAAGTTGAAATAAGGCCTCAAACCACACATCCTTGTGATGGGATGCAAGCATGGCCTCTTAATTGTTTCAGGCTTTTAACTATTGGGGCGGGGGAGCGGCGGTTTGGATCCAGGGCTAGGTGGTTCATTTTTTTGTTGGTAGTCGCAAACCGTGTATAATATCTACAAACTATGCTAGAAATCTAAAATATGTTACCTTTGACATGAATGACAGCTCAAATTTTAAATTCATAAATTTTAATGATAGCTCAATTTTTGAATTCATAAATCTCTTCAAAATATTGGCTATGTAAAACTCGAGAAAAAATATAATTCAACATTCACATTGCATATAAAATTATATTTTATTTTTTACGTTGTGTTACACTTCACTTTTGCCCACTATCACCACTATTACCCACTATCATCACTTCACAGTTCACACCACTATCACCACTATTACCCTCACACTACCACAGGTCCACCACTATACGGCTACCCCCACCACCATCGCCAGTCAGCACCACACATCCACCTTCACCACACTAGTGCCACCAACACCCGCTATAGTCACCAGAACTACCGCTATAGTATGTTACATTACCACCATTATTATCACTATCACCACACACTTAGACTACCATTGACGTTGTCGCCTCCGCACCATGTTCTCACCACCGTCATTGCTATCAACACTATCACTACTGTCACCAACGCTACCACCAGCGACTCTTTAATACCACCACCAGCGCTATCGCCACCACTACCATATCCATCGCTAGACTGTCCACCACGACCACCACTACATCACCATTGTCACCAATACTGCCACCAGGCACGTTCGAATAGCGCCAACTTCTATTACTATCACTAGATCACGCCAACACCACCAATATTGATGTGACACCATCACCACAACCCCTAACGAAAACTGCTACCACCATCATCACTTCTCACCAACACTAGCGACGCTTCAATAACAAAATCACCACTACCACGTTGCCATCATTAGACTGCCCACAAGTGCCGCCTTTCATATTGAAACACCTGCATTGTAAAAGCTATAAACCACCTCTACCTCCTTTTGGACCTTCAGTTTGTAACTCCATAAGGCGACTATAGAGCACCTCTTCCATCAATAGGTACTCCCAACCCGTCGACTACACGGCCTAGCAGACATTTAAGCATAACATATTTTACTTTTCAGACAAATTTTTGCATTACCACAATAATGGGTGCACAAAAGATTGGGCATTATAAGATGGCTGTATATGCATAAAGTATAAGAGTCAGTTGTTGAACAGCCTAGAATAACAAGAAAAAGTGGTCATCACAGTAGAACCGTGTGCCACTAATATGCAAAACTACATCCTGTACAGCAGATTTCCAAAAGTAAAAGTACTATGCTATGCTACCCCCTTACTTTACATGGTCGAGGCTTTCCCTTAGTCAATGCACGAACTTGACTACTGGCGATTATTTCTGGCAAATTACTCTTGTAGGACTTTGGACAATGGAGCCTCTAGCCGTTTGGGGTGAGAAATTGTTCATGAAAGCGCCTATTAATAGTGAAAAATTCACCAGTACACTAATTGGGGCATAAGTTGCAGTCCCCCAATTCACGTGCAAATAGTCAAACACATGCAAATGTTTTGGTAAATAATCGATTATGTACTTTTTCTCTGGACGTCATATGCACATGGACAATTCCATGATGAACCTAATTTTGTTACATTTCAAGCAACATTTCAGATTTATGTTTAAGGGCCGAAACTGCGATCATATTAACTTCGAAGATTGACAGAGGGCCAATCTTACTAAAAACAACGTACATCCAATATTTCAGTTGTTACAACTGAAGCAATATGCATGCCAAAGTACGGAAGCATGGGAATTTGCCAAAAAACACAGGGACACAAGAACAGAAACAACAGATAACAGTGGGGCTATACAGCGGCGCGAAGGAACAAACGTAGAAGAAACATGCTGATCGCTCAAAAAATGTAAGAAGGGGTACCTTTGAAGTGGCGCGCACCAACGTCGAGCTTCGGAATGCCTCTACAGCGGCATGCATGAAACGATCCTTGATTTTGTCGACACGGCGTCCGCTACAGCAGAGGGGACGGAGGAAGGACCACCACTACGTGGTGGTTGGGGGCTGAGGGGCTGGGTGAAGGGGATGGAGGACCGGGCTGTGGGGGCGGTGCTGGGTGCGGGGAGGAGACGGCCGAGCTTGGAGGAGGGAGACGACCTTGCGTGGAGTCTCGGCTTGGAGGACAGTCACGGTTGGGGGGAAATATGGGGGTCGGGGTGGGGTGGGGGTGACCGCAGAAGGGGGTGGGGTAACCTGCGTGGTTGGCGGGGGGGATGGAGTGGGGTAGGGAGAATTGGAGGGAAGGGGACGAAGTGGTGGGGAGTCTTCTGATTGGAGATGGAGAAAGGGTGGGTGGATGGAAAGAAGTAGTGGGTTTACTGTGGGGAGGGGCATTTTGGGGAAGGGGAAAAGTTGATATTTTTAAAAACCCATTTTTCCACAACTCACCCCACCTTTCAAAAATTTAAGAACTTGGCACCCTCAATTCACAATTTTCACAAAAAAACCCATTAACCCCAAATATTTAATCCAAAATCCCATCTTTTCACAATTTTCCCATTTAAGTTATCCCTTTTTGATAATGTTCCAGCTTCATCCATACTTTAAAAGAAGGCATGGTTTAAGCTTTCTTGAGTTTCAGTAGTTGAATAACCATCTAAAAATGAAACGCAGAAGATAGATAGCGCACCAATCTGAGATACATAGAGTAGTTCAAAGGATGTTTCTTGTTTTATGTGGACTGGAGGTGTCAAGGCTCTGCAACCAATCCCTTCATCGATCGGGTACATCTGTGCATCGAGGGTAAGATGAAGTGCGTTTTTTGGCCAATGCATCAGCGGGCGCGACTAGGAACGATTCAGTTTGGGTGTCAAATCGTAAACCGAAGCATTACTCCTCGGTTTGAAAATTTTTTAAACTGAAATGAACGAAACACCATCAGTTTGGATGGCCCGGTTTAATTGGTTTGGATTTTCGTGCATCCACTTAAAAATGTCATCCCTTTGCAAACTTACTATTGGATCTAAATCTTATTTAAAAATACGGTTATGTTTTCTTTAAATTACACATAATCTTGTTACATTCAATGTCTAAGTACTCGTGTTAACACAAGATATGAGTATTATTTCCAATATTTTACAGTAAAACTCAATATCACTAGACATAAGTGTTATAACTGCTCTTATCATTTTTTTTCTTTTAACTTTCAAGATTTTGTTTATGGACTAACATTAAAATTGTACCCGCAACTTTACCCAGTACAATTTCAATACCCAACTTTTCAACTGTGTCAAAGAAGTACTTAAGTTTGAAAAATAACTTAAATCAGTATTATTGGTGACGAATCACCAGATGCCATTAAATTTTGTCAAGGGCAAGACTATCAATAACAGAAAAGCAAGTCTTAAAGACACGTAACACAATTTTCAGCGTTCAATTTTCTCTCCTTTTTAATTTAATCCCTGCAAAACAAAAAAGTTTATATCTCTCCCCCTACCCCATTACCCAAACCCATCACCCACTAATACTACCGCAAAATGCTAGAACCACCACCTTCAGCTCCCACTTCTCCCTTTCCATACTCCATAAACCATCACGCCACCGCCACCACCACCCTCCATCCTCAATCCCCCTCATCCCTCTTTATACCCCGGGCCACAGAGATCTCTGCGGGTACCTGAACATTGCACCGTAGCCCCCACATTGCACTACCACCGTGCTTCAAAATTTTCCTGAATATATCCCCATGAATCTCCTCCATGGCAACTCTCGGAGAGAAATACGACAATAATGGCAATGATGCCACCAATCATCATCGCCAGCGGCAGCTGCTTTAGTGGGCCTCCATCTCCACAAATGGGCGACGTCAAAAAATAAAATTAGGGATCCTCGTCCGCCGCAGCAGGAGGCAGTCCTAACTCCCCACATTGATTGTGGGTGGCACCCAGAATCAGGTCAGGACTCCACCACCTACCGCAACAGGCGGTGATGTTAATCCTCTGGCAGTGGCTGTTGGTGGCGGCAACACCGAGAACTAGGGGTCAGAGGCCTGCCAGAGCAGATTGACGAACTTAGATCAAAGAACCCCCATCCCCCCGCTACCCTCTCTCCCACCACTTCATCATCCTCTTGCGTCGCACCCGGCGAACCTCAATCGTAAGCCGATGATAATCTACGTCGTCTCTTCAAAAGTCATCCACACCACCGTTAGCGACTTCATGAACCCAGTTCAGTGTCTCACCGGCTCTTCCTCCTTCATCGATGAACTCGCGACTAACCATGACGGCGATGTATCCCCAGCCTTTGTGTGTGTCCGCAACCGGGGGGGAGGTTGTGTGTGCGTCTGTGAAAAGTGTAACTGTGTCTGTGTGTGTGTTATGGGTGTGACAGTGTGTGTGGGAGGCGGGGTATGTGTGTCCATGAAATAAAGAAGAACAGAGCGAGAGAAAAGAGAGAAAGTAAAGAGTGAGTGAGTGAGAGAGAGAGAAGAAAGGCCCTCGTGGACAGGTTTTATGGCTTTTTTTTTTTTTTTTTCCGTAACGACAGTCCTACCTTTGGACCTTTTAACAGCACATGTGATCCGTTAGCCGAAGATTAATTTGAGTCATTTATTCAAACTTAAGTTCTTCTTTGACACATGTTAAAAGTCAAGTATTAAAGTTGTACTTAAGGTAAAGTTGAGGATACAGTTTTCTTATTAGCCTTTTATTTATTTGAATTTACTCGATACCATACATGTGAAAATTATTAATGAATGTTACCAAAAAATAAATTAATGTACCATAGGTCAATCAATTTCTGATCAATTTCAAAGAAGTGAACCGTATATCGAACCAAACCGAGGTTGTTATGAAAAATGTAAAACCGAGCCTTTTAAATTTTTTTGGGGGTTCAGACTAGGTCGGTTTAGTTTGACCAGTTTAGACGGTTTGAATTTGTTTAAACGATTCGATGCTCACCTCTAGGCGCGATGCTGCCGTGGCAGTGGCTTCATGATGGCAGTGTCTTGCGAATGCACTTGTGTCGCCAGATTTCGATTCCATCGCCTTACGATAATTCGTTGGGGGTATAGTGCTGCTACGGCAATGGATTCGTGACGGTAGCGTGTTGCAGATGCACTTGCATCACCAAATTTTGATTCCACTGCCTTATGGCAATTCATAATGCTTCGTTTTAAATGAAGACCACATGAACCTAAAAAATTTCATTTGCGGTTTATAATACGATCATGATTGAAAACACATAATCTAAAGCGAATTTAAAAAGACCAAAGATTACGTTTAAGCAAACATACCTAGTATCCAGAAGGTGGAGACGTGGACGGTGTAGAGAAAAACTGCAAAAGAGAAGGAAAGGAAGAAGCTACTAAAAGGGCGAAGGCAGTAATCCTAAAAAATAGGCATCGGTCTCTCACTCGTGTGGTATTATAAGTAACCTGTTTCAAGGGGTTTGACAAAAAACTGATCGAGACTAGCTATTTGAGCTGTGGATTGGGAAGGCTCAAATCCCTTGTTCAAATCCCTCATAGAAATTCACAAATCCCCTTTTCTACAATCCAAACAACAGATTTCGTTAAAGTAATTTCCAAATACCTCACCAAAGTGAAATACCCGGTCAAAATTCTCATCCAAACACTCTAATTAATGGTACTTAGATGATCTTATTACATCAGTTTAGTCCATGTCATCACAATTCGTTCAAAAAAGGAAAAAAGATTAGGCTTAATTTCACGCTTAACATTGTGTTTTCAAAAGTTGCATTTATAACCCCAACATTCACAATTAAGCAGTAAGAAATTCCAAGGTTTATCATGTCTTGCAACCGTGGGATTTTACTTACGAGAGTTAATGATTCCTTTAGAAGTTAGAAGTATTTATATCTTGTTAGGTTCCTTTTTTATAATTTTTTAGCAACTAAATTTTGCCAACCAATTTCGATGGATGAGATCGAATCACATATGATTGAAGAGATAAGAGAGGAATGGTAGGATGGTCTTTTCCTTTCTCTCTCTCCTTCTCCTTTTCTAATCACTGCCCACCTCCACCACAATGCCGCCGCTGGCCTCTCCTCTGCCACCATTCTTTATCATCCTGTCTCACAGCGTTGTGCAAGGCAGCGCACCTAGAATAGAGCCCCACTGAGATCAACGCGACGCTGCTCAAGATGGCACATCACCTACTAAAGGTGGCACTGATCAAGGGGGCACAACCTTCAAAACAATAAAAACCGCACTCTTGTATCCTTGATGCCCAACCTTTGGTTTATTTGAAGCGCTGGCAAAGATAATGACCATTTTTTAATGATCTTCTAGAGAAACAAGTTATGCAACCTTGTGTGTGTGTGTCCAATTTCAAGCACAAGGTTTTATAAAACTAGCTAATACGAACATCTCTTGTGTGTGTGTCCAATTTCAAGCACAAGGTTTTATTAAACTAGTTAATACAAATATCTCTTGTGCTAGACACACAAGGGTGGGCAAAATTAATGCCACTGGTTGTTGTTAGTGGTGCTACTAGTGGTTGTTGGTTTTTAGCATTGTTGGTGGTGATTTTGGGCGTTGATTGGGGTGGGGTGGCGTGGGGTGGGGTGGGCAATGATGGAAAAAGGAGGTGGACCGGTGGCGGTGGAAGACGAAGAGTTTGGCCAAAGGTGATTGAAAAGAATCATGGACTCCCTTTAGTAAAATCGAGCGATTTGGGGTTTTTGCTGCCTAAGAATAAACATTGAGATTTTAATTACAATCTTTTCTTAAAAAAAAAAAATTAGAGTGCAATTAAGCAGAAAAAATGAATAGCGCCAAGGTAACAAACCAGTCCAGAATTTGCCCCCATGAATTTGGTAAAGCAGGCCTTTGGGCCCCTCCAGTCCGTAAAAGAAGTTCAAAGCCATACTCCTCAGTACTTCATCCTAAGAATCCGATGGTAGGTTGGGCTCGCTGGGCCGAATGTTAACAGAACTACTTGGATTGGACGACAATCCTCTTAAATCCATATATTTATATCCCCAAAATGCACCGGGGGAAGTTTGAAAGCAGCATGTGGGCTCGCTGGCTGCAGAATGCACATGCATGTGGACGTCCTTTTTCTTGTAACGCTAAATGTCTGCTTTAAATCAGTGATGATTGTGGCCATAATATGCCTTTGTAAACTTCTTTTGGTTTTCCTTGATGGACCTTTTTACTCCAAAAGGAAAAGAGGCAAAGAGGAGAGGGTGCAATGTCGCTTTAAACGACTAGAAGTTAGTGAACATGGCGGATGGTGCAGACATTCATTAGACAGAAGAGGATGAGGGAGACCACTATTTAAATAGGCACCACGTAACAGCAAAAGTTATTGCTTTTCTAGTTTATAGATAGATAGATAGACACAAGACGCGGTTTCCGGGTCCTGTTTCTCTAAAACCCTCTTCTCTTATCTCATATGCAGCTTTTACTTCTCCCCCACTTGGGAAAAGGGCTCCTTGATGTTTCCGTGTGTTGCTGATCTGCACATCTATGGTGTAATTAATTTAAAAAGATCCCACTGGCCTAAGTAACACACTAGTATCACCGTATCACTTTACTCTTTGCGGTAGAGTAGTCTTTGTCGCCATCTTTGTTTGTGGCAACTTGATTACTTTTGTATTTCCTTCCAAGAAAATTTTGAACCGTCACCAAAACTATGTTCAAAGTGCGACTAATTGACTGCGCCTTTAAAAGAATGAATACCAAAACTTTCGTGATAAAAGCCTTCCTAACGAGGACACTTCTTATCTTGGTTGGTAGAGCAACCGTTGTATTCTTGTTAATTTTGATCGTGCATGTCACCAATCTCATTTAAATCATCTCTCCTGGTTGACACATTAGAGAACCAGGATATTTGCAAAATTCTTGTGGGGACTGAGCTGTCTTAATTTAATAATGCTTTTCTAAGAATTTTCACCCAAAAAAATAAGCTTACTTGAAGCCAAGGATGATAATAAGGTGAGAACAAATTTTGGTTCTTAACCAAGTTATAGGAATCTTCCTTCAACCCTGTGTAGAGTAACAATTAATAGTCGCTAAATATTTCTAGTGATTTTTCTTCTAACACTTTCAGGGACAATTATTAGCAACTCTTTTTTAGCGTCACGAAATAAAAACCACTAAAAACATTTAGAAACGACTGATTGTCGCTATATAGGAGGGGAATAGGAGGAAGATTCCTCAAACCGGAATAGCAGCCAATTTTTTTCCGTAAAGGTGAGTATATGAAAAGACTGAGGGCACTTGAGCATCTTATAGGGAAAAAGTATGCACATGGGTATTAATTAAGCTGTCGATATCTTTGCGATTTTATTATTTGTCATAATTATAGATAGATTGGTTCGGTTTATACTAACTAAATTATTTGTAAACCCCAAACGAGAAAAAGAAGATAAAAATGTCAAAATTGAATCATAAACACGACACCAATTCGAAAACAATAACCTTGTGTTCCACCATTTTTCATTTGAGTCGCCTAAAAGTTTATGTTGGGGTTGTCACCAAATCTTGGAGAGCCGAGCTAGCGCTAAGATTGCTAAATACCATATCACTATCATGGAACAGAAACGAAAATACGGAACACGAATCCATTCCACGCACGGAAAGCTCAAAAACTAAATTTTGTATCGCACATGAATTGGGGCCGTTGACGTTAAAAAGCTGGAATTACAGGGGAGTACCAGTTAATCCCGTTGGGCATGGATTGTCCCATCCAAATTAGGGACTTAAGAAAATTGGAACTGCTCAAACTCCAGCTTGGATTTGCTTTAACAAAAAAATAGCGCAATTAACTTGGGAAAGAACAAAGGGTTTAGCCTCCTAAATCTTAAGAGTGAACAAGGAAAGGATTGCATGCAGCCGGTCAAGAAGGAAAAGATTGTTTTGGTTCATTAATTAGGGAAAAACGAGAGAGAGGGGGGGCTGGCTGGCTGGCTGGCTGGCTAAACAGACAACTTAAGAAAGAAGAAAAGAATTTAGGAGGGAGGCTCATAAATCTTTCGTGCAAATGAGGAAACAATTACATTACACGCAGCTACTGGGGAAAAGAGTGCATGCAAGCAAAGAGGAAAAGATGTTGCATCTAATAGGCTGGCACGCAATACGAAGATGCCCCACCGCGTCCGCGTGGATCCGAAGAACCTTTCTTTGGTCACCACCGCCGACGCCCCCGTCACCATCGCCATCACCCACGATTTTACTATGTCTGTAGACTATAGTAATATATATATGTATGCCCCCAACCATCCTTTAATACCCTCTCACCTGCCGCCTAACCCCTTCTCTGCATTATCCTTCACCCCCTTATATTTAATAAGTACGTACCCTTCATCTTTAATTTCCTCTCTCATATTTATGGCTTCACTCATTCATAAGCCAGTCATTCCTACATTCGAACTCCTCTATCCTATCTATCTTCCTCTTCCCCCACCACCCTACATACACACACACACGCTACCACTCTGTTGTCTAAGCGTCTTCCCTTTTTTTGGGGGTCTACACTTAGATTGTGTCCGTGCGTACACGGTTTGGAAACAGTCACACTTAGCTGCTTGTTCTGTTTGCACCCACAAAAAAAAAATGACTACCAAAAGTAGCGTGACATCGAAACGCCTCTCCGCTTGGTTACTACTATGTGTGATGATCGCAGGTTTGTGTTCTTCCTTTGGCAGTGCTGGCTCGGATTTCATCGAGTCCGAGTGCTTGCAGGTCCCTGCCTCCGAGTTTGCTACTTCAGTCAAGTCCACCATCGATGCTGTCCGCCAAGTCACGTCCATTGTCTCAAAGTTCGCCAGTGCGTTTGGCGATTTTCGACTCTCCAATGCCATCTCTGACTGCCTTGATCTGCTCGATCTCTCATCCGATCAATTGTCCTTGACTCTCTCTGCTTCTCAGAGTCCCAAAGGTACTTATCACGTACTGTACAAATAAAAAGTTCTGTTACTACTCTTTTCTGATGTGGATGAACTTCCCGAGTTTACTCCCATAAACTGGTTTAACTTAAGAAGATACGCATTTGGTTCTCTCTCTCTCTCTCTCTTTTCTTCTTCCTGTTTTTCCCTTTATTTGAGGGTGGCTAATGGAAATTACAGAGCCACTGGGATTAGTCATGTCAGAGTAAAAGGTACCCCGCTGTCAATTGATATGAATTGTCTTCTGCTTCAGCTGCCTCCTGTTTTATTACTAGTTGACTTGGACGTGCGTGTGTTGTATTGGCTCTGCTTTACATTCATAATCCTCCTCCATATAACTATGCCGAACGGAGTTTGCGTTGACTTAAAAATATATACTATCATTAATAGACTGAAATCGATGTTGAGCGTTGAAGCATTTTATTTGTTTTGTTAATGCAGGTAAGGATGGGAGCACGGGTAACGTGGGTGCTGATATGAGGACATGGCTGAGCGCCGCACTCATCAATCAAGACACGTGTGCAGAAGGCTTCGAGGGTACCAACAGCATTGTCCAGAGTTTGGTTGCCGGGAGCCTTGACCAAGTTACCTCACTAGTCAATGAAATTCTCTCCATGGTGCGCCCAACACCACCTGCACCAGTAGCAAAGCCCAACCCCAAAAAAGGTGGTGGTAAGGGTGGAAGGAAGCTCATGAAGAACAATATCGATGACACCGCTACTAGTTTTCCCGAGTGGCTCAACCACAAGGACAGAAAGCTCCTCCAAGGGAATGGGGTGGCAGCTGATGTTGTGGTGGCTGCAGATGGGAGTGGGAACTTCACCAAGGTGACGGAAGCAATCTCTGCCGCCCCTGAAAACAGCACACGCCGTTATGTCATATACGTGAAGAAGGGGGTGTACAAGGAGTATGTGGAGATCAGCAAGAAGAAATCCAACATCATGATGGTCGGCGATGGCACGGACGTTACCGTTATATCTGGTAATCGGAGTTTCATCGATGGTTGGACCACCTACAGTTCTGCTACATTCGGTAATCTTAGACTCCATTTAATTTGGCCCACATTTTTGTTACATTTCACTCCTGCACTTACTCTTTATTACCGGCATTCATTGTGTGATGTACTTTTAATATGTTATTAAATTTGATGATTAAGACCGTGACAAAGATAGGTTGACATTGTTGTCGCAATAAAATGTCGAGGTTCTTCAAAATTAAACAAGAAGAAATTTTTCGAGTCAAGCAGTACTCCCTCCGTCGTACATAATTTGATTAATATTTTTTTAAGTAGATTAAAGATTTAAATGATATATTGTGTGTTTTTCATTTTACCATTTAAAGAGAGGAGAAGAAGCACGTGGGTCATGAGAAAGACATGAACAAAAAAGAGTAAAAAAGTGAGTCAGGAGAGAGAAAATGAGTTGATGAGATTTGAATGAGCAGAAAGAAATCAAATAAAAAATGTGTAAAAAGGATAAATATGTAAAAGTGCTTACAGAATCTTTATTAATTTGAAAATGAGCAATTTTTTGTGAGATGGCCCAAAAAAGAAAGTTGATTAAATTATATGGAATGGAAGGAGTACGATTTAGTAATGTGAATGACCAAATAATCTGCTTCATTTCAGGAAGTGCATTACTAACTAATAAGATAATTTCCGAACATTTAGATCATATATATCAACCTTCGAGTCTCCTGAATTAACCTACTTTGTGACAAAATAGTTTGGCTTTCACATCTAAGCGATTATCTTTTTGATTTTTTTTTCTTTTTGGGTAACATACTTTGAATGCGACGTATACGTGTAACTGGTCTTGAACAAGCCGAATATTGCCATCTTTGAAACAGCTTGTACAGAAAAAGGGTCTACCAGGAATTACTGGGTGCCAGACGGAGAAGCACCTTTGCATCAAACGTGTTGCAATATTTGCTCACCCCCGAAAAACTATAGCGGTTGGTAAAACTCTGCCAAGTCTGCTGAACGAAAGAAAGAAATCGTCATACTGGTTCGTACGACCTATTTAACGAGCTACAGGTCCCAGCCAGCATGTGTAGTATCAGTATTTAAGGTCTATAATAACTAGTGTATGCTATATAGTAATAGTAATAGAGAAAACTAGTAATCGTCCTATCTGAACCGTACAATGAGCCCACCATGCCTTGCCTGTGGCATCACTTACCTAAGAAACGGGGTGAGCGTACTCGTGTTATATCAGCATCAGAGCAACAGTTAACAATCGTATGCTCCATAGTTGAAATGTGTTTGCTATGAAGTTTAACTGCTTTTCTCATTTTCTTTTCTGGTTATACAAGGGTTCACCTTTTGTGGAGCTTAATCATGTTGCTACTTTAACTGATTTTTATGTTGTGGGATATGGGACGTGCAGCTGTTAAAGGCCGAGGATTTATAGCCCGGGACTTGACATTTGAGAATACTGCCGGACCACAAAAGCACCAAGCGGTTGCATTCCGGTCCGACTCTGACCTCTCGGTCCTGTTCCGGTGTGCTATAAGGGGTTACCAAGACACACTGTATGCGCACTCTCAGCGCCAATTCTACCGCGAATGTCAAATCACTGGCACCGTAGATTTCATCTTTGGCGATGGCACCGTGGTCTTCCAGAATTGCCAAATATTAGCTAGGAAGGGTCTACCAAGCCAGAAGAACACTATTACAGCTCAGGGCCGCAAGGAACCAACTGAACCTTCGGGTTTCGCCTTCCAATTCTCGAATATATCGGTCGAGCCAGATGTATTGGCCTCATTGAACACCACAGTCACGTACCTTGGAAGGCCGTGGAAGCTATATTCGCGAACAATCATCATGCAATCATACATAAGTAACGCCATAAGGCCGGAAGGGTGGCTTGAATGGAATGGGAATTTCGCTCTGGACAGTCTCTTCTATGGGGAATACATGAACTATGGCCCAGGGGCTGGCTTGGGAAACCGGGTCAAGTGGCCAGGTTTCCACCCAATTAATGATTCAGCCCTGGCCAACAGCTTCACAGTAGCTCAGTTCATCTTGGGAAACTCTTGGTTGCCGCCTACGGGTGTCAAGTACACTGCAGGATTGGCGGTTTGAGCAAATATCACATACCTTTATAGCAGAAATGTTCTTTTGGCTTGGGGTTTCTCCTGTTTTGCTTTAGTGGTGATTCGTGTGAACATCCTGGATCTTTAATTTGGTCGGTAAAGATAATCGATAGGAGATGAAATCTGATTCAATCCAAGAATTCTTGTTTACGTTAACATGCGTCAAGTTTGAGACATGATTATTTGTTCCCGTATTTTACGGTTGATAAGAAGAATGGTGGTTTGAGCAGAAGATGACTGATTTTGATGATTTGTTTATAGTTCTCGTGTATAGCTCCCTCTCCCCATTATGGATCTGATTTTTTTTAAGTTGATGTAAATTGATATGTTTCTATGCTGGATATGGCAAAAGAACTAATTGACTACTCGTGAGGACCACAGCTTCTAGAGGGTTTGATGTTGTATATCCTAGCATGGCGAATGGCATGGCAGTCAATTCGTATAAGTTGCATGTGTTTGACATTAGATGGGCAACTCCGGCCGACGCAGGACCCATCGTTTAATTTGCCTGATTCGGCTAGATTTGGATTTCGCAGCGCTATACATCTAACTTGCAGGATAAATTTTGTAAATCATTCCGATTACCAAGTCATTTCAACAAAAATAGGTGAAGCATGGAGTCAAATATGTATTAATGACATTGTTTTTTCCAGTGAAGAGGTGACTATAAAAGTTCGTTCATCCTCCCCAGTCTTGTGTAGCTATTCTTGTCAATCCACTACCCTCCCCTAGTTGGAGATGGAAAGGAACTAGGGATGGCAATAAAATCCGCAGCCGGCGGATCTCCGACCCGCTCCGATCCTATAGGAGCAGGTTATGTTGACTTTGACCGGGTCACGGAGCGGGTATGGTATTTTTTTTAAAAACCACAGCGGGTTAGAGTCGGGTATGGTATTCTGCCCAACCCGCCCCGTGATCGGACCCGACCCGCGACCCGTACCCGCCCCGGTATACATACCCAATACAATAATTAATCCTAGCCGTCCGTCATGTAATATATATATATATATATGCTTTTGTCCTAAACCAAAGCCCTAGATCTTCTATTCTCTCTCTCTCTCTCTCTCTCTCTCTCTCTCTCTCTCTCACACACACACACACACACACTCGGCACTCTCTTCTTCTGCAGAACTCCAAAGAGACACCGGCCGCCGCTGCGACGCTGCATCTTCTCTTCGCTACAATGCTGCGTCTTCTCTTCTCTGCGACGCTGCGTCTTCTCTTCTCTGCGACGCTGCGTCTTCTCTTCTCTGAAATCGATCCAAAGGCCACAGCATCTTCTTCGACTCCACTGCCGGCCACACAATCTGAGATCGATCCGAAGGCCACCGCATCTTCTTCGACTCCACCGCCGGCCATACAATCTAAGATCGATCCCAAGGACACCGCATCTTCTTCGACTCCACCGCCGGCCACACAATCTGAGATCGATCCAAAGGCCAGCATCTCAGATCCGAAGGCCAGCGCATCTTCTTCGACTCCACCGCCGGCCACACAATCTGAGATCGATCCGAAGGCCAACATCTCAGATCCGAAGGCCAACATCTCAGATCCGAAGGCTAGCGCATTTTCTTTGACTCCACCTCTGGCCACACAATTCGAGATCGATCCGAAGGCCACCACATCTACTTGACTCCACCACTGGCCACACAATTTGAGATCGATCCGAAGGCCACCGCATCTTCTTCGACTTTGGAAAACCAACCTACTGTGTGTAGTTTAGACATTAATATCTTTTTTTAGGATTTTTAGACATTAGTCTAATGTGTGTAGTTTATTTTTTGTGATAAAGTTTTTGTAATATATGTTTAAAAAGTGTGATATTTTTGCCAAACCAAGCAGAACGGTCAGAGCGGGGCGGGCCGGGTTGGTTTCGGGTTTCTGTGTGCTACAGCAAAAGTGGGGTGGATCGGGGCGGGTACGGGTATCCTAATTTGACATAAGATCGGTTATGGTATTCTATATACGGAACCCGGTGGCGGGGCGGGGCAATGTTTCATAACTAGCGAGGCGGGTTCGGATTTTATCATATCTGCATTCGACCCGCCCCATTGCCATCCCTAAAAGGAACATAAGCAAGTTGCGCTAGAGTCCACTTGGCAAACTTCCAAATGGAAGTCTCTCTCTCTCTCTCTCTCTCTCTCTCACTCACACACACACACACACACACACACACACACACAGAGGTTTCATGGACCTATTAATAATGAAGTTAAGAGACCAATTTACACCCGAATGTTATTTCGATCTCAAATTCTAATTTTTCCTGCACTCTCTCCCATATCTTCCTGAGTTTGACATCCAACTGTTTTCTACTTGCTACAGTCTCATTCATGTGCCCCACAGAAAGAAGATGCATAATCTTATTGCTTCATTATTTTAACTTGTGTCATTTTTGCAAACAACTTGCGCCTTTTATGTTCAGCTCGCTCAAGTTCAGCTCAGCCAATTAATAAAAAAAGTCGAATCATGCTCCCAACCAGCTCAGCTGAACTACTCAGTATGTTTGCACCTCATTTTCTAGATTTATTCCATTTGCGTAGTCTACTAATGACATTACTATGCAACCCCAAGGTTGCGACCATCACTCCACCATGACATAGATATTATGCACATTGATGTTGTTGTAACTACATGATGTCCTTCCCAGATTGCAATGGATTGTAACACGCTATTTTAATTTACTTGCTGGTAAAAAAAAAGAGAAGAAGAATGTAACACATTGTTGCTGCTAAAAACATGCTCCGCGTATAGTGCGGAACCCGAGCCTGGACCGATGACCTGCAAGATAGAAAATGAGTGACCGCCGGGTGGGGTTCCCGGCAGAGAACTTTCTGATACTTAAGTCAGAGCGCAACAGCAGCATAGTAACTCTGAAAAAGCATGAATTGTGTGGTGTTCTCCCATACCTGGAGGGGTAGACCCCTTTATATAGCGGTAGGAAGAAGAGCCTTAGTAGGACTCGGTCGTAAGCTAGATGTGTTAGGATCACGTCATGATCCCTAATAAGATAATTATCAATCTCCTAGTTCGACTAGGATTGCCGGGTATTCCTCAATTATTGTGAGTTATATTTGAGGTATATCATAAGCCCTCCACTTCCTTAGTCAAAATGTTTGGCTGAGGAAGTTTATACCTGGTGTCTTGAGACACATGTCAGATTTGTAAGGGATTCTCCATCCGCTTGTAGGGGTAATAATATTTCTCTACTCCATGTGCTTGGACCAAAGCTCTTGTGAGCTTAAGCCTTAGAACTTTGCCCGAGTAGGATGCTAGAACTCTAGCTCTTGAGAGCTAGGTCTTTTGAATGTCGCCTAAGTAGGCTACTCGGAATCATCTTTAGGAAGATGAATCATGGGATCTCGGGATCCATTAGAGGTTGTGCCCCATGTTAGCCTCTCTAGAGAGAGGACACAGAGCTGTGCATGCAAGTTGTTGCATGTGCTAAGTGTTTGAATGTCCCCTTAAGGGGTCACCTCTCCTGTGGAGGGTGTTTGTTTTGTGAAAGTGTGTGTTCTTTAGCTTGAGCTGACCACATCATGCTTGCGTTTTACTTTGACGCGAACCCTTATCGTCAGCTAAGGGTTGGCAAAGAAGCCTCGTACTCATGCTCGGCTAGGTTTCGAATTAACAAAACAGGGTAGGGCGACGAACTCCCACTAGGTTTTGCCGTTTCACTGGTTAGAACTATAGCTAAACCATTCGGATAGAACTTGAGCTTTTATCCTGTCACCCTTGAGGGTGTTAACCTTGAGGGTGTTGGTCCCTGGAGGGCTAGTGGAACGTAGAGTTCTGGTAAGCGCCCTTGAGGGCTGATGGAGTATAGAGCTCATGTAAATACCCTTGGGGGTTTGACGGAACTTAGAGTTCTCGTATGCGCCCTCGAGGGCGAATAGAGGGCGGAGCTTGTGAAAGTACCCTCGGCGGTTGGACAGAACTTGAAGTTCTCGTCGTTGTGGCCGCCGCGGTGCAATTAAGAAGGCGCGGGTCATGGAGCCTGTAATATGGTCGCTGTGGCGAACCTCCTTGTCTGATAAGACATAAGGCATTAAGCCTGTATAAGAATGATCTCATAAAATAAAAAGCCCCCCGGCCTTTGAGAAGGCGTGGATATATAAAAATGGCTTTTCAACCTATATGTAGGGCTCGGTCGCAAGAAGACTTATATGCATCATATAGACATAGAAGACCATAATTCGTAGGCTCGGCTGACGAGCATATAAAATTTGAGGACTCGAATTCTATCTGAACGAGATATTGCTGATGATCAATATAGAGGATGCAAAGTCCGGATGAGCAGGATGTCACTGGGTGATCATTAAGGAAGTTGTAGTAGTTTACCAATATACTGAGAGGCAACTAGATCTGATTTGTTACTGCATGTGCTTGAGCTTGTAGTTGTACCAGACATATCAGTAATGCTATTGGCGAAGTGCTCTGACTCATCAGATGTGTTGGTAGCATGCGTTAGTGTGAAGATTTGACCGTTCATAGTCGGTCACTGTATGACCGGATAGATCACAAGATAATAAGAGATGCCGAGTCGGCAAGATGCTGTTGCAAAAACCCTAGGTGTGACTTTTAGTCGCAGGGTGCTGCAAATTTGTTCTTCGCTTTATGAAGTGATTTATACATCACTGTTGATGCTCGCGGGCGCCGTTTAAGTCCTTGCAACAAGAAAAAGTACGTGACTGAAAAAACAACTTTTGAAGTAATAAAGCATATAAGCTTACAAGTGAAACTATGTTGTTACCACAGAATTTAAGAGCGGTGTTTAGACACAGCGACCCCATTAGGGTTTTGCTGATTAAGCGACTAATGTGCTGCACTGCGTGTCGCAGGTGAGCTTAAAAAGTTATAGCAGCTCATAAGACCCAACATGTAATGTGTCTGCACCGACTTACGCAATTGCATAATGCTAGACCAAAAAATTAATTAGGTCTAGCCATAGAAGTGCACTGGAAGTAACCTTCGGAAGGCTTGCTAGTGCTAAAATTCGTAGTCACTTAATTTTTTAGCAACTAATATGTAATGAAGTATACGCTGTTTTCAAAGAATGTGCGGCATATGTTAAATGATTGAAACCTTGTAAGTCTTGAATTTAAATTGTCCTTGTTAAAAGCTCAATACTTTTAAAAGCGTGTGGCCCAAGGCGAATAAATAAGACCCTTTGGGTCTTAAACACAAGTATGCCTTACATGTAGCCCAAGTTGAATAAATAAGACCCTGTGGGTCTGATATATAAATACGCATCCTTTGTAGGCAAAAAGCTAATGCTTTTTAAAGAATAGGCATATGTTGAATAATGAAAACCCAATAGGTCTAAAATACGAATATGCATAATTAAGGGGGTTAGTGTAAAGAAAAAGAGAGAAATTAACCTTTTCTCTCGTCTGCCCCTTTTTCTTTATTGACAGAAGAGTGGCCACCGGCGTGGTGATGCGGCGCCGGTGAAGGATGTGCAGTCGGCAGTGGCACCGTTTTCTGGCAAGAGGACGGAAGGGTCTCTGACGGCGGCCGATAGTTGGATCTGGGCTAGAGGCCGGGATTTGGACAAAGACACGAATGCCATCAGTTGCGGTGGGCCGAATTTGAACTAGGTGGCGATGCAATCGGCGGTTGGATCCGAACTGGACGGTGAGGTGGCCGACGGTGCTACAGTGAGGCGGCGCCAAGGTAGGGCGACGATGACGGCTGCGCGGCGTTGCTTCCCCCGGCGTCAAAGTCTTGACCGACATTAGTTGCAGTGGACCGAGTCGGTTGCGGTGGACCGGATCTGGACCAACGAGTGACGGCCATACGTCGATCTGTGAGCATGGTCGGAATATCGGCGGCGACGCAGCTGCTGGCTGTGACGGCATGCGTCGTTTGGACTGGTAGCGGTGGTGCTGATGGCGATGCAAGGGCGTCGTCGCGGTAGTGACGTCTCGACGGCGAGGGTCTTGTGGTGGCACTGCCGTAGCATTCTCCTCTTTTCTTTCTCTTTTTTTTGTTGTGATTATAGACTCGTAATGGCGGCGTGACTGTTTGTGCTGCTGCAACTCCAGCAGCATTGTGTTTCTTGGCTGCAGATTGTGATGGGTTTCAACGGGGCTTCTTGCGATAGCTGCAGCGGTGTAGGCCGCGACGGCGCTGCCTTTAGTCGCGACGGGGCTTCCGTTAGCCACTCCGGCGTTCACCATTTTCTTCATGTGAAAGGAGAGAGATCGCGAAGAGTTGCGATTACCGGCGAGTAGTTGAGGATGGCGATGGTGACGCCAGCGCTGTGGTGCTTTTTCCTCTATTTTTTTTCCTTTTCTGATCTTTGTGATGTAAGCCGTGGGGGCAGTGGCGTGACCGTAGCCAATGGTATCTGCTTCGGCTTCTTCATGGCGGTTGTCGATGGTTTATGGTGCCCGTGGCTCCGCTATTGCTTTTGCGTGATCAGATTATTGACTTGCGGCCGCGGTGAGTTGTTTGGTTGCTAGTCACAGAGCCATCCCACCGGCCAATTCCGTGTTGACATAACAAGGTTGCAATTGCTGGATTGTTTGATGACGGCGGGGCTGTTAGTGCCTTGACTGCTGGGGGCAGCTTGTGACCATTAATCAGAAAATTACGATATGGTTGTTCAGTCTTGAGGTTAATCGGCTAGGCTGGCGGGTCCCACAGATGGCGCCAATCTGTTACTGCTAAAAACATGCTCCGGGTATAGTGCAGAACCCAGAACCCGAGCCTGGACAGATAACCTGCAAGACAGAAAACGAGTGACCGCCGGGTGGGATTCCCAGCAGAGAACTCTCCGATGCTTAAGTCAAAGCGCAGCTACAGGATAGTAATTCTGAAAAAGCATAAATTGTGTGATGTTCTCCCATACCTGGAGGGGTAGACCCCTTTATATAGCGGTAGGAAGAAGAGTCTTAGTAGGATTAGGCCGTAAGCTAGATGTGTTAGGATCGCGTTAGGATCCTTGAGGATCACGTCACGATCCCTAATAAGATAATTATCAGTCTCCTAGTTTGACTAGGATTGTCGGGTATTCTCCAATTATTGGGAGTTATATTTGAAGTATATCACACGCTATTGTTACAAAGGTTGGAGTGAGAAAGAAGAAAAATGTGGGGGAACATATACGTACAGAGAGCATTTCTTAATGCAGCCCCCCTTCCCCGTTATCTTTCAAATCAGGCTACTCACTCTCTCTCTCCCTCTATCTCTTCCTCTCTTGTGAATGGAAGATGAATTATTATACTGTATAAAGTACTGTCGCTATTGTTCCTCTTGTCAAAGATTGATGATGCTCCTCATGAATATCATCGTAACCGGAGTCATACTCTATACTAAATCCATGCAACATACCTTTCAACGGAACTCTCATGAATGTAGTGCTCCGTAGTATATAGCAAACAAAAACCTGGCTTTCTTGGTCATGGCTTCCACCACACTAAAGTTGTTTTTACTAGTATTGTTTGCGCTGCTGGGCAAACTCACTATCTATCGTGTACCTTCAACACAATCGATAAACTGCGTGGGATCTTTTTTGCCTCTCGAGCCTGAGGACTTCACTAAAAAAAACTCACTGATAATAGAACACTAACTAGATCGATAATCGATGCGCCCACTTGAATTACAAACACTACTGTGATTGTGAATCGAACACAATTCTTACAACGAAGCTTCCTATTGAAGCTACACACAGCATCTGAAAGTTTTCCTATGAAAGAAATATGCAAGTTATCTACGTTATTTTCTTAGTCTAAAGTAGTTGGAAAGATTGACGAACCTTTTTCCTATTGCCTTATATCTCATTTTATACTTGCATTATTCGTAACCGTCTCCTTTCTGCAACTGCTCTTTCTTATCTTTATTAGGAGTAACTTCTCAGGCTCTATGATCCGTCGTTTTCATCCGAAGTCTTCTCAGTCATGCTGATAACTGCCTACTCTAGAAACTGTTTATCAACTACTGCTTTCGATCTATTTGCCATGTCTTCACATTGTTTGACGCTGTTGATCTGGTCATACCTTTAGCGATTTTTTTCCTTCTTGTATGGGTTATTCAAATATTTTGATTCCTGCGTTTTTCTCCTTCAATCACTTATCTCATCCTTTTCATTCGGTAACTGATGATAACCATAACAATTGTGCCTTTTCTACTTCCTTCATTTATGTATTCTTCTATGGTTATCATTATGCCACGTGTCTGCATACTATCGGTAATAATATTTGGTGCCAACATTGCCCCCTTTAACTCGCGTGACGACGCAGTTGAGTGAGTTAACTCTATTCGCCTCATCTTCTGTCGCTTTTAAACTCTCAACCATTTTATCGAAGCTGCTTTAACTTGATCTTTATTCTTTATTAGGGTTTTTCTTCAATAAACCCTAAGCCCTCAATTGCTCCTTTCACTACTCTCTTCAGCGACTATGGTGAAGACAAGAACTGTTCCTCATGGCGATAAGGGAGATGGAGTAGAGTATCTTTCTAACCCTTGGTGGGGTGTTAGGGCTCTTGTGAATCATACTGATCCTATTGATTCTCGCATTTTGATCCCTTATAGGAAATGCCCAACACCTACCCCGCACATTTTGGGTCCCTCATTTAAGGTTTGTCCTTAACCCCTAAAAAGATACCCAGTCGATGACTCAGAAAAATTACTGCTCAGTTCCCCTTTTCTAAATTGGAAGGGTTGGAATGAAACTGGTTTGTCGATTAGATCCTGGCCAACTCTGATTCAATGCGATTGGGGTTTATGGGTTCATCATTTGTCTGCTACCTATGCCGATCAATGGAAACGGCAAGGTATTTTTGAACTCATCCATATGTCTAAAACTCCTCCCAAAGTAGATCGATGACTTTTGTCTAGCTCTTTTTGTTTCTAGTCAACTACTACCAATGCCCTTATGTTAAGGACCAAGATGATGGCCCCTACCATACTCGATGTTTGTGCCAACGGGCCTTTTGCCGACTGGTGGTCATGCTAATGCCTTGACCTATCATAACCCTACCAATCTGTCTTTAGATGTTTCATCTTCTAAATATTCTGAAACCTTTAAAAGATATTTTCTTAGGTCAAAGAATGTTAATTCTTCTCCCGATTTAAAAGAGTTAGCCATTTTCCTTTGGATGTGGCTTTCTCGTCGTGTTTTCTGTGTCTCTAGTCTTTCCTTGACCAAAGAGTATCTGAACTTAGCTATCAGCTTAGCTCATGGTAGGGTGTATGCTCTTGCACCCTTAGTATTGGGTAATTTGTACAGGTCGATGTTCACCATGGTGGAAAAGAAAATTCATTGGATCACTGGTGGTCCTTTTTGGTTGATGCAACTGTGGTTGCATGCTTATTTTTCAGAATTTGGTCCCACAATTCCTGATCAACCTGATTCTTTCTTCTTGACTTATGGTCACCGCTTGTCTTTGGGTGACATTAGGCTCCACTCTTTTATATCATGTTTCTATGTCTTTTTTTACTTCAATTTTTACAAGCATGAACACCCTTTTCTTGCCCGATCAATCGGTCCTCATTGGTTTAGAGACCTCCCAACTTACATAAACAATACTATGTCCATCGAATTCCAAGATATGGTTCAAAGGATATGGGCTAGTTTTCTTTGCGGACGATTTCTTCATTCTGGTGGTCTAATTGTTACCACCCCTTCAGGATCTTGTGGATATGAGCGGTATACTCCTTCTCAATTTGGCCAGCAATTTGGTTTGGTGCAAGGGATCCCAGCCCCATTTTTCATAGATAATGGCTTCTTGGAAGCTAAAGAAAGAATTAAACGAATCACAGTGAACCATATCAGGAAAATCAACAAAATCATTGATGAATCGATGGACAGTTTTGTCATGTCCAATTTCAAGATTGGTACTGCTAGGGCAGTTTCCCCTTTTGATTCCTAGTATCAAGAAAATGTCTCACAATTATATGATGGCATCACTAATGCTTCTTGTATGGTTCGTTTAGCTGTGGACAGCCCACATCGACCAGGTATCCTCTTTCCTTTTGATGCCATTCATAGTCGATTTTATTCTTTTCACTACATCTTAATTTATCGATGCAAGAAATATCAATCAACCTGTTGTCTCTAGGAAAAAGGATCGATCTCCTTCTGCAGGACCTTCTCAAGCAGTATCGAGTAGAAAAGGGAAAGAGCCCGTTACTGAATTTTCCTTAGAAAAACATGAAGTTGATAATGACTCAGATGATTCTTCTGAGGATTTATTCTCCGAAAAGGGGAAAGAATTTGAAGACATAGGAAAAGAAGATGATGAAGAGGATAATGTTCCTCTTATTCATTAAAGAAAAGCAATTAGAGAAAGGAAAAGGCGATTTGAGCACGTACCTGGTGATATCCCTTATATCCATCCATCAGACAAACCAATATTGGTTGTTCCTCTAAGTGTTGCTTTCCCCTTTCAGACTACTTCAACTTTGGTTACTTTTCAGCAAGGTTTGAATCTTTCTGTTTACTCTATCATTTTCTAATATACACTAAGAGCTTATTTCAACCTTTATTTTATCTTCACGCAGCTGATCAAGATGTTAGATCATTTGAAAAACCTTCTGCTGAAATGGGGATTTCTGCAGATGCTGTTCTTGAACAGGCACAAGAATCTCCTCCTGCCCCAGCCGATCAATCAGGAGCTCCTTCAAATCTTCCAACCAAATCAAAATCTACCAGGAAGAAAAGCTTTGCCCACAAAACTCGTTTTAGTGCAAGAACCATGTCTTTGAAGGTAAAAAAATCTTTTTGTTGGCTCTTGTATTTATTTGCTAAATTTCATTATTTTATCCCCTTATTTAGAATTTAGGTGGTATTACCATCGATTTGACTCAGGAGAGTGCCAGCAAAGATAACAAATTCGATGATACTTCTTCAAATGCTTCTGCCAGTGCGGAAATTGATACGGAGGTCACTAGTAGTAGGGCATCTCCAGCTCTTATTCCTCATCGATCAGCATCTTCCCCTCAACAGGTTTGTAAATATTAGTGCCTCATACTTGTAACCTGTTATTATATTAGTGCCTCATACTTTATTGTTGTCTATTTTGTAGATCAATAAGTCTTGCAATATTCTAGATGAAGAAGATTCTAATGATCTTTCTATCAATCACCATTCTGAACAACCAGGCAATGTTGCTTTACCTAATCTTCCACCTGTTGAAACTTGCCCTCCAACTGAAGGTTGCTTCTTTGCTGACGCAGATCTGGCTCAAGGTCCTAAACTCACACCTGCAACATCTAGTCATGTTGCGGCTATCCCTTCAATGTCTGAGTCATCAGCTCCTCCAGTTGTTTCTAGTTCCCCTTCAATCACCCAGATGATAGCAGAGGCTACAGGTATCTTGGCTGCTCGACAATCTTCTGCTCCCATTCCAGCTGTTGATGACATCAATCGTAAGTTCTTGCAACTTCAATCAGTCATTAGTGCCTTTTCATGTCCTTCAAGGAGTACATCGGCTTCGCCTCCCAGTGTTGATGCGGCTACTATTCTTAATGTGTTTAAAAGTTTGCTTAACCATTGTCTTCCTGATATTCAGGCTAATGAGGAGGCCGTGCTGAAGATGAATGACCTGATTGATACCCTCGCTGATAACACATCAGCTTTGAATGTTGCTCAATCGGTTTTAATTTCTACTTTAAAATTTCAAGTATCTCTGATATCAGCTTCTTGGAAACAAGGTATGGGCATCAAATCTAATGTTTAGATAGTAGACCGAGAAATTGATGCTCTAAACATCCAGGTCCAAGAGAAACATCAAATTAGTTTGCAGATTTCTAGAGAGATTGATGAGATTAAAGCTGAGAAGAAAGAGTTGGAAGTAAAGATGAATGCGCTGAATCAGAAAGAGCAAAATCTATTGGAACATAAAAATAGTGCCTATCAAAAGGCTGTTGATTTAGCCGCAGCTATGGAGGAGCCTTTAAAGAAACGAGCTAAAACACAATCTCAGCTTGCTTTTGTTGACCAAATTATGACTAGGGCAAAAAATCAGTGGGTAGAAATTCAATCTGCTTTTAATATTTGATGTAAAGAGTTACTTTTGTTGCTTAACTTTTGTTTTTGGACTGTTATCAGTAATGAAACTGCTTTATTTACATTTCACTTGCAGTTTTCTTTTATTTTGCTTTCTTAACCTTTATCAGGTTAGTGCAAGCTATTCCTATCGATTGACTCTATGCCTTCCCACATGGAAGGGATATACCTTTTTAGATATTGACCATTTATTGGCTTAGCATGCAATTGTCCTTCCAATGATTTCAACCAATATGCTCCACCTCTTAAAACTTTGTGGACTACAAAGGGTCCTTCCCAATTTGGCGACCACTTACCAAATTTTGAGTCTTTTGAACCTATGGGCAGTATAGTTTTCCACACTAAACTTCTCTTTTGAAATGTTTTGGGTAAGACTCTTCGATTATACGATCTACTTACCCTCAGTTTTTGTGCATATAATCTATCCAATGCATCCAATCGATGGTCGTCCAAATCCTCCAATTCAATTACCATGGCCTCGCTATAATCTGCCACTGGCAGACTGTTTTGCATGGCTACATGGAAAGAACTTATGGTTATTTCCATAGGTAATATAGGATCATGTCCATATGTTAAAGCATATGGAGTTATCCCAGTACTGGACCTAGGGGAAGTCCGAAACGCCCAAAGAACCTCTGATAACAGACGGTGCCAGTCATTCGGGGTGTCCTCAATAGCTCTCTCCATAATGTGCTTAATCGATTTATTTGTTGCCTCGGTTTGGCCATTCTCCTCTATCGGCCGTGATTGTTTGAGGTAATCCAAATCGATGGATTATGTTCTCTTTGATAAAAGTGATTATACTCTCTTGTGTAACTGCTTTCATAGGTTTAGCTTCCGTCCACTTTGTAAAATACTCGGTTGCTACAATTATAAATCCATGTCCTTTGGATGAGGAAGGATGTATCTGTCCTATTAAATCCATGGCCCATCCTCTAAATGGCCATGGCTTTACTATCGATTGTAATTCAATGCATGGCGCACGATGGATGGCTCCATGTTTTTGGCAAGCCTCACACCCTTTTGCATATCGGATGCAATCCTCCATTATGGAAGGCCAGTAATGGCCATGTTGTCTAATTAACCACCTCATTTTAATTCCTGCTTGGTGGGCGCCACATATACCTTCGTGTACTTCAGCCATCACCTGCATTGCCTATTGTTATCCTAAACATCTAAGTGCCAACCCTTCTGGCGTTCGTTTAAATAAATCGTTGTTTAACAAGAAATATTTGGTTGCCTGTAATTTTACTTGTGTATCTACTCTCGACTCTGGATTTCGTAGATACTGAATAATTGGCATTCTCCAATCGTTCTGAACCGTATTGATTGGGTTAACCATTTCTAAATTTTTATACCTGTCATTGACCACTGGCAGACACCTTGACACCTTCACCCATTGTCCATCGACTCCTTCAGGGACTTTTAAACCTGAGGCTAACTGAGCCATTACGTTGGCACTGTTATTATTTATCTGGGGAATATGGGTTATAGTTACATCATCAAATCGTGCCAATAGATATGTTGCGATGCTGAAGTACATCTCTAAACCAGGGGCATTGCATTTAAATTCTCTGTTCAAATGTTTTATCACCAGTTGAGAATCTCCAAATATTTGCACTGTAGTGATGTGCATATCCAATAGTATTTCCAAACCAATGATTAAAGCTTCATATTTTGCCTGATTGTTAGAGCAATCTTTTTCAATCTGGAAAGCAAACTGATGTATGTTACCATCAGGAGAGATTAACACTATACCAGCTCCAGCTCTTTGGCTAGTTTTTGACCCATCAAACGTCATCCTCCAAGGATCAATTCCCACATATATCACCCCATCTTCTGGGTTACTACTTGGATGATTTACTGAGAAATCAGCCAATGCCTGTCCTTTCACAGCTTTTTAAGAAACATATGTTAAGCTGTATTCTATCTATGCTAGGACCCATTTACCCATTTTTCCCTTCAACACTGGTCTAGACAACATATATTTTATCAAGTCGGTTTGTGCTATAACTATCACATCAAACGGCAACATATAATGTCAAAGTTTAACTGCAGTATAATATAAAGTCAAACATAGCTTTTCAACAACTGTATATTTTTGTTCAGTTACATTTAAGCATCGACTACAATAGTAAATAGCCTGTTCAAATCCCTGGTCGTTTTCCTTGGCCAAAAGACTTCCAAGAGATGACTCTGATGTCGATACATATAACTTCAAAGGCCTCCCGATCTTCGGTGGCATCAGTACGGGCGGTTTGGTTAGATACTCTTTAATCGATTGAAAAGCCGATTGATGCTCTGCTTCCCATCGATATTCTGTATCTCCTTTCATCCCTAATAATGTTGAACATGCTTTTGTCCTTCCTGATAGATTAGCAATGAATCGACGTAAGAAATTGACTTGCTCCAAAAAATGCTGAAGTTCTTTCTTATTTGAAGGAGGTTTAGCATTTATAATGGCCTTTGCCTTGTTCTTATCGATTTCGATCCCCTTTTGATGGACTGAAAATCCTAAGAAGTTACCTACAGAAACTCCAAATGCGCGTTTTAATGGGTTCATTTTCAGGCCATGTCTTCTCATCAATAGGCATGGCATATTGATCTTTAGGAGTAGCAGAATTTAAAATTTTTAAATCGATACATACCTTTAAAATAGGAACTATGTTTCTTTAAAACGGGAACTATGTTCGACATCCATTCGGCATACCTGGCTAGTCTGATGAACTTGGCCTTGAGAAGCCGCTCAATTTCTTCCTTCACCAGTAGCGTTACTTCATTCGACATTTTTCTGGGGGCTTGCCTAAACGGCTTGGATGCTGCTTGATAGGTAGTCTGTGTTCCACTAGCTTCTTGTCTAAACCCAGCATTTCTTCATAACTCCATGCAAATCAGTCTTTGTATTCTTTAACTAAGTCAATGATTTTCCTCTTAATTTCGAACGGTAGTTGGGCACTGATGTAAATTGGCCGTGGATCAACTTTTGTCCCCAGATTTACCTCGATCAATGGATCTTGTGTTTCTATTCTGAGATCATCCAACTTGGCTGGTGCCAATCTAAGATCTTGTAACTGAATTTTGTCTAATTGGTCTTTATCATCATCTTCAACGCATTTTGCCCAATCGATAGGTAATAATCTTGCCAATTTTTTCTCCATGGCATAGACCATTAACTTCCTTAAAGTTTGCATGATTTCTTCCTATCCTCTCCTAAGCTCGCCTATTTCTTCAACCTCTATCGGCTGATCCTCAAAATATTTATCATTTCCTTCAATTTCCAAATTTTCTGCAATGGAGGTACATTCTGGTTCCCATTGCATTCCTTCATTTCTTGACGATCGTCTATCCATTAAAAACTCTCTTCTTGTATGTTTGGTAAGGACCTTCTTCTTCCAGGTCCAACCATCGAATTGATTCCTCGACATTCAACTAAAACCCCATCTTCATCTAGGATTAGTGGCTCTATTTCCTGCTGAAAAAATTTAGCTTCAAGACAATTTGACAATGCTAAAAATGGCTTGTCATCAGCCCAAACTAATTCGGCCACCTTCTTGCCATTTTTTTCTTCCCTCCAGAATATTAAAACCTGATGAAGTGATGATGGTATGCAGTCGTTTACATGTATCCAATCTCTTCCAAGCAAGGCGTTGAAACTCGAAGAAGAATCAATAACGAAGAATGGTGACATCTTTGTTTTCTTTCCAACGGTCAATTCTATTGGGACCACACCCTTTGGTTTGGAGATTCCTCCTGCAAAGTTACACACCATGATTTCAAAGGGAATTAGATCTTTTTCATCTTTACACAGTTTCCTCAGCATTCTGGTGGGCAAAATGTTTACCGCGGCTCCATTATCGACCAATACTCTGGCCACTGGTTGACCATCCATCAATGTGGAGATAAATAAAGGCTTTAAATGCCTTGTCTTTTGAGGATCTAGTTTTGTCAATATGACTCTATTTCCGCGATCGATCATTATTCCTTTGTCTGAATGGTTTTGGCTTATCTCACTTGCTTTTCCATCCCTTTCTTTAACCGCAAAGCTGTTTGGTACTGGTGCTTTTTCGTCCTCCACGTCTTCTTCGTCTCAAATCATTTTGCTCTCCCTTTGCTTCAAATGTGAGGGGAAGAACAAACACCATATTGCAGTCGATATTTGTTTCATGTTCTCCAAAAAATAACCTTCTTTTGGTTTCTACCTTCTTATCTATGACAGTTGCCTTGTTTTCTTTCTTCACTTCTTTCTCCTTGTGAATATCCATCTTTTCTTCCTTATCAACCGACATCTGCTCAAGTGGTTAAAATTTTCCTTTTGCAATCATTGCCTGAAGAAACTCTTCCTCTGTTTGTTTCTTATGTTGAACTTCAGTTAAGTTCAAACCCTATTCTTCTCTTGTCCAAGTCCACTTCCTTTTTTTGAGATGTGCTTGTTTGATCTCTAATTCTCTCTGCATTATGGCTGCAAATTTCCTTTGAACTCGACGCTTCTGTGTTCGGCTTAAACCTTGATACGTTTCAGGGAAAGTAACTCTCTCTTGTCCAACTATATGCCAACCTTCATCAGAAGGGATTTTTGGTTTCAACATCCTATATTCTTCTCTGTATCTTCACATCACTCGAAATTCATTTCTTTGTCCGGCTGGTATAGGATTTTTTCCTTAGTAATTTTTGGATACATATGTTGGATCAAATGGTCCAGATCTTAGTTTCACCATCTTTGAGCCAAAATGTCCGGCTCCTATATTGTTTTGATAGATAACTTGCTTAGCCATATTTGGCTGTCTAAAACTCATGTCTGACCTGAAAAACTCTGATTTTCCTGGCCTGTCTTCTGGTACTGTTTCTTGACGCATCTTATCTTTTGTCAAGGGCTCTTTTCGCCGTTGTTTCTTTGACCATTCTCTAGAAGAACGACAACTCTGACATATTGGCTCCCCTATCGGTCCGATTTTTGACACAAAAGTGCCCATTTTCATAATCACACTCCGTTTGTTGAAACTGCTTTCTTCTTCAGCCCATAGAAAATTTCCTTTTTTCCTATTTCTACGACCAAATATCTCGTATGTATCATATTCTGAACTCAACATACCTTTTAGTTTATCTCCTATTACAGTCTATTTCCAAAGGCTTTCTCATATTGAAATTGTCATCACCAGAACCTTCATCCTCGCTTGAACAATAGATTGGGTTGTAGTCCACCGATACCATATTTACATCAAGCACCATCTCTGGAAAAGGATCATTGTCTACTCCCATCACCTCTTTATCTTTGTCCACGAATTTGAGGAGTCCAGCTTCGATTTGATCCTGCACCGCATTTCAAAAAATAACACAATTGTTATTATTATGACTAATAGTATTATGCCACTTACAGAATTTTGACTTCTTATCCTTTGGTATTCGAAGAGGTCCTTGCAGCTGAATGAATTTAATCTGCAAAAGATGATAAAAAAGCTGATCCGCTTGATTTATATCGAATGAGTATTTCCTCAACGGTGGTGATGGGTTCAACTTGTTTGGTTGTCTCGAAGGCAAGCTGATGGGATTTTTTACTTTAACCAGAGTATCACAGGTGATTTGTTTCTTCCCAACCATCTCTGCAGCGTTGACCTCTAGATCGATGGGATCTTGGTAATAAGTTCCCATTGAAGAATTTTTCTTAACATGTTCTTCCTTCAACAGAGTTTCATATCGAGTCACTCTGGACGATAACTCAAAAACATTTCTAAATTCCATTCCCTCGAATTTTTTCCTAATTTCGAGATCTAGGCCATTGAGAGCTAAATTTGCCAATTCTGATTCTGGCATTTTGAAAATGGCATTTATTTTTTAAGGCTTTGAATCTTTCCAAAAATTGTTCAGCATTTTCTCCTAAATGTTGTTTCAGCCTAGCCAAATCAGCCAAGGAAATTTCAGGTTCCATTTTAAAAAATTGAGTATGGAATAAAGCTTCCATGTCTCTAAAAGAGAACACTGAATTCGGTGGCAAATTTGCGAATCATGAGAATGCTACACCGGTCAATGAATATTGAAATCATTTCAACTTGACCCAATCAACTTGACCCAAGTCTCCACATTGAAAGGTAAACCTAGCGATGTGTTCGATGGTCGACTAATTTCCTTCACCATGGAAAAGACTGAATTATGGGATCTTTGCCCTTAGGTATTTCCCATTGATCGATATCAACAAGGTATGGTTTTCGATATAAAGGCCTATCAATAGGCCTGTATTCCTGACCCATTCCAACTCATGGAAATTCATGAGGAAAATGTGGCATCTGATTCATTTCAACTCGATGAAATTCATGTGGTAGATGAGACACTTGGTCCATTCCAACTAGATGGAATTCGTGTGGTAGGTGTGGTACAGGTTTGTAACCTATCCTTTCTCTAATTTTTATTTGACCGTTATCGGTCGTCTCTTCAAATATTGGGTTTTTAAACCTATTCACCCTTTCTAGGGTCCTCTTGTGAGGAGGAACGTAGATACCCTCTATTCCCTGATTAGCATAATGCTGGTTGTTCCCATTTCCAGGGACGTTGATACTATTGGGCCATGTAGCAGGATTCTTTGTTCCACTTCCTCCTACTTCTTTCCTATTTGACTCATTTTTCCCTCCGTCGATAGGTGTGGGAATGTACCAACCAGAATCATGTGGTTGATTTGAGCTTAAACCATTTGCTTGCTTTACAACATTTTCGATCCTTATAGGAGACCCATCGATCTCCACAGGATCAATACGATCGATAATAGGGGCTTTCCCCTTTTGCAATTTCAAATTTACTACTTTAGCGATAGAAGCAGTCTGTTTTTGGATTTCTCCTGACAGACCTTTTACCATTTCTTTTTCAGAGGTATTTTTTTCCTCTAAAGCTCGCTTCACTTCTTCTATTATTTTAGAACTGAATTGATTCTGTTCAATAACCAATTTATTCAAAGACATAGTTTGATTTTCCATAACAATCCTAAATCTAGTTACCATGTCTTTAACTTCTTAGTTTGATGAACTTACCTGGTTCATTACCTGTGCCAAAGTTTGACTACTGTGGCCGATATTTGGCATCCCCAGGTTAAGACTTCCATTGTCACTGGAACTTCCTCCGTTGAAATTTCCTGAGTCTTGAACGTTAGCGTTCATATTTTCAGTTCCATTCATGCCGTTAACAACTTGATTATTTCTTGTTTCTTCCGAGCCATTACCATTGTTGTTGGTGTTTGGATTCTCGATAGCATTAGTAGTACCATTTCGCCTCACAACATTGCTCCGTGTGTTGGGCATAGTTTTCTTTTTTAGCTACCTGGTCCCACTGGGCGTGCCAATGTTTGCACTGCTGGGCAAACTCACTATCGATCGTGTACCTTCGACACAACCGATGAACTGCGTGTGATCTTTTTTGCCTCTCGGGCCTGAGGACTTCACTAAAAAGGAAAACTCACTGATAATAGAACACTAACTAGATCGATAATCGATGCGCCCACTTGAATTACAAACACTACTGTGATTGTGAATCGAACACAATTCTTACAACGAACTATGCTTTCTATTGAAGCTACACACAGCATCTAAAAGTTTTCCTATGAAAGAAATATGCAAGCTATCTACGTTATTTTCTTAGTCTAAAGTAGTTGGAAAGATTGACGACCATTTTTCCTGTTGCCTTATAACTCATTTTATACTTGCATCATTCGTAACTATCTCTTTTCTACAATTGCTCTTCCTTACTTTATTAGGAGTAACTTCTCAGGCTCCATGATCGGCCGTTTTCATCCGAAGTCTTCTCACTCATGCTGATAACTGCCTACTCCAGAAACTGTTTATCAACTGCTGCTTCCGATCTATTTGACCTGTCTTCACGTTGTTTGACGTTGTTGATCTGGTCGTACCTTTAGCGGTTTTTTTCCTTCTTGTACGAGTTATTCAAATATTTTGATTCCCGCATTTTTCTCCTTCAATCACTTATCTCATCATTTTCATTCGGTAATTGATGATAACTATAACAATTGTGTCTTTTCTACTTCCTTCATTTATGCATTCTTCCATGGTTATCATTATGCCACGTGTCTGCATACTATTGGTAAAAATATTTGGTGCTAACAAGTATGCTGTTCATCAATCTTCTTCTCAAGAGCATGGTCTCTCAACTCTACCTCACTACCTGCTGCTGCTTCTTCCACCACTACGAGCACCACTTCTTCTCTAGAATTACATCAGCTTTCGTCCATAAGATCCGTGTGCATGTCCACACCATGCCCTGATGTTTGCTTTGACTCCCTGAAACTCTCCATCTCCATAAACACCAATCCTAACATCATCGCCTACCTCCTCCAATCCCTTTAAACCGCGCTATCCGAAGCTGGGAAGCTCTCTGGCCTACTCTACAACGCCAGAAGTTCAGGAAACGTTGTTGAGAAACAAAAGGAACCCTCCAAGATTGCAAGGAGCTCCACCAGATCACACTCTCTTCTCTAAAGAAGTCAGTGTCCCGAATCAGTAGCAGCACCAGTTCTACTTCATCCAAAAAGTTAGCCGATGCAAGGGCTTTCCTTAGTGCAGCTCTCACTAACAAGATCACTTGTTTAGAAGGCTTGAATTCTGCATCCGGTCCTCTCACTACAACAAAACCAACCTATAGTGACAAAATAGCCTACAGCTTACACGGAACCGTAGATACAAGTCTCCTTAGACCGACGGTTAAGATTGAACCATGGCCATTGCTTCTTCTCAAAATTGGAACCCAATTGCAACGGTGCTGGCCGTGGGAATTGGGTCAAAAATCAGAAAGAGATTGGAGAGCTTTGGCAATCAACCGATCAGCAATCTCTCAAACGCAAACCCCACGGCTGATTACCGTGGGGATAGGAATTGAAGATCCAGGAGAAATTCGTGGGCATAATTTTGGCAATTAGAATTGCACAAAACCTATCTCGAATGAGATTTTGGGGCGCAACAAGAACTTCAGTGAAGATATGACTTCTAGGTATGACGTTCTTCTTGCTTCTTTTTGTCAATCACTCACACCATGCCGATCTTCTTCTCTCTTCTTCTATCGATCACAACATATGGTGAAACAATTTGCTCCTCCCTCTCTCCATCATATCTTTTAGTTAGTTGATTTATTGTGCACTTACATGCATGATTGTTTACCTGGGTATTGCCCAAGGGTCTGCTAAAGGGTGATTTGATAATGGAGTTTCTTTATTTCGTGGGTACTTTGTATCAAATGAGGGTTTGAAGTGGTAGTAACCTTGGGTGGTAGTTTTCTTCATTAGATTCATAACATAAACCCTTTCTTTTTTGTAGATGAAGATAATTGTGTAATTGACTAACCAATCTTCATTTTTGCCCTAATGTTTACAGATTCTCAATTTTTCTCTCCTACCTAGCTATCTTGTAATTTGATTTTGAAAATAAATGGAAATTTCATATTTGTTTGATTACCATTAATTCAGCTACTTAGCTACCTTTTATTTTCATTTTTAAGCCAAAATGAACAGGGAAAATGCAAGAAGATTGGTGATATATTCTTAAGAATTTTTGAATAGTGCCTTGCAAAGTAAAAAAGAAGGTTTAGTGCTAAATAAACACAATATTCGGAAATGCGAAAGTTAGAATGATGAAAAGCTTGTAGCAATAGCCTCATAAAAGTGCTAAATCCACACATCCTCTGAAAATGTTATCACCAATGTAGGGTTGGGGGTTGCTCTAGATTGTGATTGGCTTTACTCATCTTATCTTTGGTCAGAAGCTAGTGAATGATGACGATGGAAGTGAAGTGGCAGACTAAAATGCAAGAGTCCAATGATGCCTAATTTCTTTCTTTTAATTTCTAATGGTATTTCTTTTGTTTTTCTTTAGGCGAATCTCTAGCTTTTAATCAATATTTAGTTTTAATCAATATTTAGCTGCACACTGATAATCAATGTAAGGAAATGGACTTGACTTCTTACATTGGTTTTGCTAATACCGTTTTCTCCTTTTGCATAAAGCAGGTCTGGTTCCTCTTTTAAGGTAATCCCTATTTCCACCCCTAAGTGATTAGTATTAGAATTTTATATATTTCATGCGAGTAAAAACTTTATGCGTATATTCTCCTGCAGATTTTTTCTTTACGAATTAAATTTGTTCATTATGTTCCTTATAAGGTGTACAAAAGTAGTTACTTTGTTGTCATTTTCATTCCTTTTTTTCATATATTCTTGACTGTAAGCATACTGATTACATTTTACTTGATATAGACTTTGAATTGAGAAAGTTGATTAATATAGAATGTTTATTTGGTAAAGGTAGACAAATGATAAGAGTTGGATAAACCAAATTGAAACAGCAGCATTCTGGAAGACTTACATTATGCTTTGTGGCATGAGCACACACCCTTGTAAGTCTCATGTTTTCCACTTTGATTAGATAAATTGCATAAGAACACTTCCATTATTGATTTAGTCTCAACCTTTTTGAATCCATATTTAAGTTCGTTGGAGTACTTGAATTGTCCACAAGCTGTGTCTTTGTGTTTTCATATCCTTTTGAAAATGCAACACTCTGGCTCTGAGAAATAGGATGATGTACATGTGTAATGATTCCCATGCAGTAAAAGCCAGCTTCAGCTTTAAGGCTACTGAGGTTTGATAAGAGTCTCTTTCATCAGGTCAAATTATGTGCCTTAGGTAGTTATCTACCTGCTCTAGTAATATTTTAGTAAATCGTTTAAAGGCAAGTGACCTAGAAATAACTTTCTATACTGGTGATGGAAAATTGGTGCCAAACAAGCTCTAATTGAAACTGCTTTTGGATTAGTTTCATGAATTGTTTGCAAGATAAGGATATGAATTATACGATCTTGGTAGCAAGCATGATGAACTTTCAACTAAGCGTTCTACTTTAGCTAGGAACATCCTTGCTAGTTCTCGACTAAGAAGTGAATTTTAATGGCAAACCCAACACCACTTGGTTATCCTTTTTAATTTCTTTTAAGCAAGGAAAGAAATGAACTTTTTTTCATTTGATTTGATTTGGTATTTGGTTTGTTTTAATATCAGTCGATTGGTTTTAATATCAGTATGTGACCCTTTTACTTTAGTATTTTCTCGTTTGTAATGATTGATGTCCTGAGTTTAGAACATGCCTTGATACGAACCCTATCCACTGAGGATTCGAAAGCTGCAGTTGTCTTTCATGGACTGGTAAATTGGATCATGTGTCGAAGTGGATATGAAGTCTCTTGTTATCATAGTAGACACAAACAGCTCAGCTCTTTTTTGCCTATGAGATATGCCTCAGTATAGAGAAAACTACTTGTGGTACGTCGTATGCACATGCAAATCCTTTTAGATTATCCGTTGGTTTTGTTTGCCTCAGATATTCCTTATTCTATGGAATGACACCTTTCAGTCATCCATTCCACCCTCCCATTAGATGGGTGCGTTTTTCAATATTAGAGTAGAAGATCAAGCTGTTAGTGGGCTCTGAGATCAATCTTGTTAATGTTTTGCAAGAAAAATAAATAACAATTACAGCAAGAAAGGAAGAAAAGAAAACTATCATGGCCAATATTAGGGAAAAGCTTCAGTAGTTTGTTTCTTGTTGTTTTAATGCATGTTACTGGTATGTTATATGCACGAAGTTTGGTTCTGTTTCAAGTCGATGTTTAGATGCCAGTATTAGTTTTGAAATTTTTGAGAAAGAATGCTAAGTTCACAAGATACCTTTCTCACCAAATATGCTCAGAACTACAACAACTTCAGAAATGTCTTTTTTGTTGGCAATATTAGAACAGGTTGCATTGTTGTTAATTGTGATGACTGTTTTTTAGAATAATAAATGACAAAGCTCTTCGAGGCGTAGCAGCAGAGTGGTTCGTTGTAGAGTGCCTTAGTGTTGTAGCCACGCTTTGTAGGCCTAATATTGTGATATCCTTTTTTTTGTTTGATTCTAATTTGAAATCTAATAATAAATTGGCTTTACTGACTATCTTCCCTGAAGGATACTAGTGTTATGTTAGATGAGGTACCTCCTGTACTGATATAATTTGCGGATTACTCATATGCTGCTTGACTGATTCGCTGATTTTATGTATCTAATCTGTCTGATAGAGGATTTGGTGCTTATCTTGATAGCCAACCAAAATTCTAGATCTAATTTGTTCCTTTATCTATGTCAATGGAAAAGGACGAAATGATAACGACAAGCAATTGTACTGATAGAGGATTTGGTGCTTATCTTGATAGCCAACCAAAATTCTAGATCTAATCTGCTAATATTTGTTCTTTACAAATATCAGCAAAATGTGCATGCTCCTACTAGCTTTTGTTGATTGAATGTTGACGATGCACATGCCTTGCCTGCTAATTAGGGATGATTATTACAGTATATATCTCTTTAACTTAAAATATAACTCCAATTATTTGGTACAACCTCTCAGTCATTGATGATGCTTTGTTTCATTTCGTAGGATGGTTATGATGGCCAAGCCCTGCGAATGAGGACCAATTCCCATGAGTTGCTCATGGTTTGCAACTAATGTGGGTGGATGTATATAGTACCAGTTTGGACAGAATTATGACATGGAGATAGCTTTTGAAATCAAGTGCTAAGACAGGAATATGATATGAAGATAGCTTTTGAATTTAATTAAGTGCTAGGACAGGAATATGCTATGGAGATAGCTTTTGAAATTAAGTGCTAGGACAGGATTATGATATGGAGATAGCTTTTAAAATTAAGTATTGAGATTGACGCTTTTGTATAGAATTTGGTGCACAGATTATTGTTATATAACATTGCACTATTTATGCAATTGAAAACATCTTTATAATCTTTCAGTTGCAGAAAATGTTTATGATATTTCAATTGTATTTGCAGGTTATTGTGATAAAACAAGATCCAGCATTCAATTAAAAGGAAAAAAAAAGAGCACATGTACCTACGGTATAAACTGTAGGTAAAGGTTTGTGTTCTATTTTCTGGGCATTAATCCCTACGGTTTAAACCGTAGGGAAAGGCTTAAAAAAAGGGCTATGGTTTAACTTTAGCTTACAGAATGTACCGTAGGTATAGCTTAAGATACCTATAAGGTAAGCATATCCCTACGGTATTGCCCGTAGGCATAGCATTCAAAAATAAAACTTATTCCTACGGTGATACCGTAGGCTAGTCCTCCAAAAACCGTCGCTATAAGTGAGTTGATACGAATTCAACATAGGTATATAGGCTACGGTATAACTGTAGGGATAACCTTCAACTCCGTAAGCATAGATTTAGGGCATCGCCACTTATGACTACAGTATAGTACTGTAGAAATAGGCTATGCCTACGGTACATGGCACCTATACCTATGGTAGTGTACCGTAGGTATAACTTGATTTTCTTGTAGTCTCAAACCAACTCTAGTCAAGTCCTTCAACAATGCTTACATGCATGTTTGCAATTCTCTCTCAATTCTCGCCAAGCCAGGTGTCCCTAGAGCTGGCAATAGTGCTAGTAGTAGTTAAAACCACGGTCGCCGTCGCCTAATGGGAGCTCATCCAACGTGGCTGTCCCGGAAGAACCGCAGGATATTGCAGATCTCTTCTTCTGGTGATGACAATGACTACGAGATCACGGTGGCTGCAGATGGAACCGGAAACTTTACCACCATCACCGATGCCATCAATTTCGCTCCAAACAACAGTGTTGATAGAAGAATATTCATCTACGTTAGAGAAGGTGTGTACGAGGAAAACGTGGAGATCCCAAGTTATAAGCCTAACATCGTTCTGCTTGGGGACGGAAGTGACGTCACTGTCATCACCGGCAACAGAAGTGTGGTCGATGGCTGGACTACCTTCAGATCTGCCACTGTTGGTAAATTTGCAAACTCACTCCAAATACATATAATCCTTCTGATTAATGTTATATGAGGACACAAACATTAGTACTCAGCTTGACATCTTTACTTGTGATGGATCTAAACCAAATATATATGTTTTATTGGTCTAATTGGTTTCGAAATTGATTATAGCGGTGTCTGCTGAGGGGTTCTTGGCACGTGACAAAACCTTTGAGAACACGGCAGGAGCAAGCAAGCACCAGGCAGTTGCCCTCCGCATTAATGCCGACTTAGCTGCAGTCTACAGGTGCGCCATAAATGGTTACCAAGATACACTATACGTCCACTCCTTTCGACAATTTTACAGGGAATGCGACATTTCTGGAACTATAGACTACATATTTGGAAATGCAGCCGTGGTCTTCCAGGCATGCAACATAATGTCCAGGATGCCGATAGCTGGTCAGTTCACGGTGATCATGGCCCAGTCCCGTGACACCCCGGATGAGGACACGGGGATATCAATGCAGAACTGTTCCATTTTGGCGAAGGACGACTTGTACTCCAATTCTAGCATTGTCAAGAACTACCTGGGGAGGCCATGGAGGGTATACTCTCGGGTAGTCTGTCTCGAATCCTACATTGAAGACTTCATCGACCCAAAAGGGTGGAAGGAGTGGGTCGGTGATCAGGGCTTGAGCACTTTGTATTACGGAGAGTATGAGAATACAGGACCTGGTGCAGGGACCGAGTTGCTTGGCCAGGGTATCACGTGATGGATTACGATGATGCCTCTAATTTCACCGTATCAGAATTCATTACTGGAAACGAATGGCTGGACTCCACTTCCATCCCTTACGACGGTGGGGTTTAGGTAAGCTTTTGGGACATTACTTGATTTCACTTCAATCATCCACGTGTACTTCTTTTGGTCATTGGATGGTTCGCAAAATATGTACTTCTAAGTGTACCTAAAAAAAGAGTTTTTTTTATAAAGATCGAGTATATCATTGATAAAAACGCTTTGATAGCGTTACAAGAGTACCAAATGGCTGATAAAGGTCACGACATTCTCACGTTTGCATATATATGCTCAGGTTAGGCCTTTGATGTTAATTTTTTTTTTTTCAAATTTCTTCATACGAGGGGGATTCATGGGATGGCACATTAGTACAACCAATGTGTAATCAAGGAGGATGACTATATTTGCTCTGAGGATTTCAAAGAATCTTGCTGTAGAGGGGAGTCACCAGCAACTAACAATATGAAGTTCTTGATGTTGATTGTTCTTTTCTCCGCTTAGGCCCAAGAGCCATCTCCATTGCAAATAATCGTTTCTCTCTGCTGATGCACCTTTAGCTGACAAAGAAGATTTATAGGAAGGAAAATGTGTAAAACAAACTGCATCTCCCTTAAAGAAAGTACCAGTTGTGCTTAAAGACCGGGACTCCTTTATGTTGCTAGAAGCACACACATGAGCAACTCATAAAACATGTTGCTGCTAAAAACATGCTCCGCGTACATTGCGGAACCCGAGCCTGAACTGATGACCTGCAAGACAGAAAACGAGTGACCGCCGGGTGGGGTTCCCAGCGGAGAACTTTCCGATGCTGAAGTCAGAGCACAGTTACGGAATAGTAACTCTGAAAAAGCATGAATTGTGTAGTTGTCCCATACCTGGGGGTAGACCCTTTTATGTAGTGGTAGGAAGAAGAGCCCTAGTAGGACTGGGCCGTAGGCTAGATGTGTTAGGATCCTTGAGGATCACGTCAAGATCCCTAATAAAATAATTATCGGTCTCCCAGTTCGACTAGGATTGCCGGGTATTCCCCAATTATTGGGAGTTATATTTGATGTATATCATAAGCCCCCCACCTCCTTAGCCAAAAATGTTTGGCTGAGGAAGTTTATACCTGGTGTCTTGAGACACACGTCAGATTTGTAAGGGATTCTTCATCCGCTTGTAGGGGTAATAATATTTCTCTACTCCATGTGCTTGGACCGAAGCTCATGGGAGCTTAAGCCTTGGAACTTTGCCCGAGTAGGATGCTAGAACTCTAGCTCTTGAGAGCTAGGTCTTTCGAATGTCGCCTAAGTAGGCTACTCAGAATCATCTTTGGGAAGATGAATCATGGGATCTCAGGATCCATTAGAGGCTGTGCCCCATGTTAGCCTCTCTAGAGAGAGGACACAGATCTGTGCATGCAAGTTGTTGCATGTGCTAAGTGTTTGAATGTCCCCTTGAGGGGTCACCTCTCCTGTGGAGGTTGTTTGTTTTGTGCAAGTGTGTGTTCTTTAACTTGAGCTGACCACATTATGCTTGCGTTTTACTTTGACGCATACCCTTATCGCCAGCTAAGGGCTGGCAAAGAAGCCTCGCACTCACGCTCGGCCAGGTTTTGAATTAACAAAACAGGGTAGGGCGACGAACTCCCACTAGATTTTGCCATTTCATGGGTTAGAACTATAGCTAAACCGTTCGGATAGAACTTGAGCTCCATCCTGTCACCCTTGAGGGTGTTTGTCCCTTGAGGGACCGCCCTAGAGGGCTAGTGGAACGTAGAGTTCTGATAAGCGCCCTTGAGTTCTCGTACGCGCCCTTTGGGGCGAATGGAGCGCAGAGCTCATGAAAGTACCCTTGAGGGTTTGACGGAACTTAAAGTTCTCGTCATTGTTGTTCGATGCCAAATAAGAAGGTGCGGGCATTGAGCCCGTAATATGTCTGCTGCTATGAAGCCCCCCGATCTGAGATGGCATAAGGCATTAAACCCGTAATATTGTTGATGCCATAATATATAAAGTCCCTATGCCTGAGAAGACATGAACATAAAGATGGCTTTTCAGCCTATATGTAGAGCACGGTGGCAAGAAAACCTGTAGGAGCAATAAAAATATGGAAGACTATAATCTGCCTGCTCGGCTGGAGGAGCATATAAAGCTCAAGGACGCATAGTCCATCTGAGCGAGATGTTGCTAATGATCAATATAGAGGACGCAAAGTCCGTTTGAGCAGGATGCCTCTGGGTGATCATTAAGGAAGTTGTCGTAGCTTACCAATATACTGAGAGGCAATAAGAGCTAATTTGCTGACTGCATGTGCTTGAGCTTGTAGTTGTACCAGACATATCAGCGGCGCTATTGGCGAAGTGCTCTGATTTACTGATCGAGGTCACTGTGTGACCGAATATTACAAGACAATAGGTAATGCCGAGTCTGCAGCATGCTGGAGCATAAACCCTAGACGTGACTTCAAGTCGCAAGATGCTATGAATTTGTTCCTCATTTTACGAAGCGATTTATAAGTCACTGATGATGCTTGTGGACGCAGTTTAATCCCTTCAAACAAGAAAAAGTACGTGACTGAAAAAACAGCCTTTGAAGTAATAAAGTAAATGAAAGTGCAACTATGTTTTTAACATAGAAATAATAACGGTGTTCAGACATCGTGGCCCCATTAGGGTTTTTGTCGGTTAGACGACATGAGCCCAAACGTCATAACAGTCGGAAGCCCCAACTTCTGATGTGCTTGCATTAATTGGCCCAACTAGATAATGCTAGACCAAAATAGAATGTAGGTCTAGCTAATGGAAACGCACTGTAAGTAGCCTTCGGAAGGCTTGCTAGCGTCTAAAATTAGAGTCGCTTATTTTTTAACGATGTGCCACAAAATATAACATGCGCGCATATTTTAAAGAACGCGGAGCATACCCAAATTCATGAGACCTTATAGGTCTTCTGTTCAAATATGCGTTGTAAAAAGCTTAATGCTTGAAGAAGATCGTGCCATATGTCAAATAAATAAGACCGTGTGGGCCTAAAGTATAAATAAACATTTTTTTATAGGCAAAACATTTTATGCTTCGCAGTGTGTGGCCTAAGATAAATAAATGAGACCTTTTGGGTTTGAAACATAAAATATGTTTTTTGCATAGGTTAAAACATTAATGCTTTTAACAAATGTGGCTTAACGCAAATAAATGAGACTTTTGGGTCTTAAACATAAATTTGCCTAGGTATGAGGTGAAAAATCAAACGCTTTGAAAGGGAAGATGTCACCTCTGTATCCAGTTTCTTTCTTTAAGACCGAAGGAGACTTTGACCGGCGAACCACCGTACGGGATCATCCCCAACAGAGCAACATCGATGAAGGTGGCGTAGCAGCGCGCTTCGGTGGCGTCGGTAGCCGCAATGCTGTGGGCCCGAATAGAAGATGGCAGCGAGGCTGTGGATCTCATCAGGCAAGAGATCGCTGGCGGAGGGAATATGCTGAGGCTATGGATCTCATCACGGTGGTGCCGGTCATTAATCGACAGTGGATCGGTGTCGTAGTGGTGGGGCAACCTAGATCTGCAGCGTCGTCTGTCGTGGGGCACAAATTGACGCTGTTGCTGTTAATCATTGTGGTGACGCTTCGCCGGCCCTTATGACGGTTGGTGCATCCGGATACGGTGGCAATTGATTGGGGTAGACAACGCCGGTACTCTCCCCGTGGGCGTAGTGGAGCAGATCGGGAGCTGGACGGTGTTCGAGCGACGCTTAAGCATCACCTAGTCGTTAGCCATTATCGACAGTGGAGGAAGATATGCGGCTACGACTGTTGAAGGCCCACGGTGGTTGGTGCCTAACTTATGCGCAGCGGCAGCGGCTTGCTGGAGGACACGCCACGATGGCGCGGCGCTAGGATTCTAACCCACGGCGTTCTTTGATTAGTATGGAGGCGACCGGAGGAATTGGCGGTGCGGCGGTGGCCGATGTAATGAATCATGGAGTAAGGGGCGGCCGACCACCAATTCTGTGCGCCTGGTCGGGATACTGGTGGCGCCACTGTCAGGGACTATGACAACGAGCTTTCGCAGGGTTGGCCTTTTCGCGACGGAGTTGAGTCTCGCGTACTCAGAAACTGATTGTACTGGACGACACGGTGTGAGGTGAAGCCGTGATGATGCGGCGCCGGCCCCTTGTCGGAGTGTTTGAAACGGCGCCGGCAATCAGAATCTTCTTTGGCCCTTCTTCTTCTTCTTTTTTGTTTTCTTGCATTCTGCTCTGGCAGCTTCACGGTGATTATGTTGACCGGAGAAAGGACTCGCCGACAGTGACAATCGGTGGTGAATGTCCTGTGACAGGGTGACCAGAGAAAGGCGACGTTTACGGCAACTCTTTTGCGGCGGATTACTTGGTGGTTCAGAAGCATATGTGGTGGCGTGTACGGGTTGAACCTTGTGGCGGTGCTACCACTGCTGTTTCTTTTCCTTTCGCCAGACTTTTTTATAGAGTTACTGTCAATGGCTCATGGCAATTTGTTGGCTCTCTTTGCTGCTCCGGTAGCTTTGCGGCATAGTTATGTCTGAACCTTGTTTGTGGTTGAGCAGGCATGGGCCTGCCCAGGCGCTGCTGACGGTGGCGCTGTAACTGTTTATGGTGTTGACCGTGGGGGCGTAGTGGTGCTGAGTTGCCTTCTTCATGGCGACTGGATTGTTTGATTGCAGTTGAATACGGAGACGGAGACGCTACGGCAGTTCTAGAGAACTGTGGTGTTGGACTGGTTCCGTGTTGGCAATTGTGCGGTTGCTAATCGGAACTGATGTTGGCCATGAGGTCGTTGACGACAATTCAATCTTGGACCGTGGCGACGGTGATTCCGATGCGACACCGCCGGAGGTCAAATGGCCAGGCTGACGGGTCTCACGGACGGCGCCAATCTGTTGCTGGCAGGTCCCACGGATGGCGCCGGGAAGAATGACCACCGGGTGGGGTTCCGGCGGAGAACTCTCTGACGCTTAAGTCAGACAGCAGTTACCGAATAATAATTCTGAAAAAGTATGAATTGTGTAGTTGTCCCCTTTATATAGTGGTAGGAAGAAGAGCCCTAGTAAGACTGAGCCGTAAGCTAGATATGTTAGGATCCTTATTATCGGTCTCTCAGTTCGACTAGGATTGTCAAATATTTTCTAATTATTGGGAGTTATATTTTAAGTATATCAAGACCCAAGCACAAGATTGGTGACCAATGGTGTGAAAGAAAACCACACTACTTCAAACCAAGAAATTCAGAAGTCAGCGGCATACCCACCTGGGTTACTTCTTCTGTAAATTTCCAATTTTCACCAAAAGGAGTACGTAAAGACGTTGTAACTTAAGCACTCGCAAAAATTTCCGTGAATCATCAGTGATGATTCATCACTTGTCATGTGAGAATGAGGAAATTTAGTTTAACAATCTCTTAAATTATGGGTCGTTCAATTCTGAACCTGTTACCAATTTTAGTTGCTAAAACAGAGAAACCTAACAGTTGAGGACAGTGAAACAACGGCGGCTGCGTTGAAGGCAATAGCCTTAAAACGCTGAATCAGTACATCTGTGGTACATCTTAAGTCCTAAATAATTAGACATGGCTTACTACTAAGAACAAACCTATGAGCCATATTTCTTTTTTTTTGTGGGGTGAAGGGGAGGTCACGAAAGAAGATTTATCACCGTTCGCAGATTGTTTGGGTGTTTCAAAAAATAGTAACTCAGCGCCTGTGATCAGAAACTGGTGGAGAGAAAAAAATTGCTGGAAAATTGGTTAGTAGGGGCAGAATCTCCATCGCCCATGTCTCAACCAATTTAACCAAATATCATTTGTACAGGGCACCCCTAAAGTTTCTCCAAGCCGATACCTCTTTCGGTCAGTTAAAGAAAATATGAGATTGAGATTTAAAACTCCACAAAATAAAGTTACGAAAAAGCAGAGGAGGAGAAGCTTGTGTCATTTGTTCTTGTACCCACCCTCTGCCTTGGCTAGAACCCAAGGCAGAGAGAACTCCGCCTTAGGTACCATTATATCAAAGTTAACATGGCATTTCAGGATTTTGACCAGATAACAGAACGCCGGAAAAATGAAAAGAAACAAAAGCTAAAGAAGAAGATCACAATTGCTGTGGTTTCAACCGTTGTCCTCCTCGTCTTGGTTGCTGCCGCAGTGTGTGTTGTCGTCTACAAAACAATTCCGGGCAATAAATCCCCTGCAGGTCCACCCTCAAAACCATTATCACAATCTCAAGATGCCATAAAGTCATTATGTGCCCCTACGGATTACAAAGAAGCGTGTGAGAGCAGCCTCCAAAATGCCGTGCGTTCCAACCCCTCCGCATCCCAAGCCAAGGATCTTCCCAAGGCCGCTATATCTGTTGTCTTGGTTGAGATTAAAAAGGTTATCAACCAAACTTCTAAGCTCAGATTACAAAAGAAAGCGGCATTTGATGATTGCATGGTCCTCCTGAATGATGCCATTGAAGAACTTAATAGTTCTGTGGCCAACATGGATACAAAAGATTCAGAAAAACTCTCCTCAAGGACCCCAAATTTGAACAATTGGTTGAGTGCAGTCATGTCTTACCAACAGACGTGTATCGATGGGTTCCCAGACGGGGAAGCCAAGACCGAGCTGCAGAAATCCTTGAAGAACTCAAAGCAACTTACCAGCAATGCGCTTGCCATTGTCTCCCAAGTTTCTTCGATCCTTTCCACCTTCCAAACGCCAACAGCCAGCCGGCGTCTTCTAGCGACTTCAGAGCCTAGATTGCCTTCATTGGGCAAGGACGGGCTGCCTAGCTGGATGAACCATGAGGATAGAAGGATGCTAAAGGCTGATGGCCCAAAGCAGACTCCAAACACGACTGTGGCAAAAGATGGTAGTGGAAATTTTACAACCATATCTGCTGCACTCGCAGCATTGCCACAAAAGTACCAAGGCCGGTACGTTATTTTATTTGCGATCACCATCATCAATTGATATTTTATGTTCACATATTTTTTCTTTCACAATGGTAGCCATATTCCCGTTTCCATCTTAATGAAAATGCAGGTATGTCATTTATGTCAAAGAGGGAATCTATGAGGAGAATGTGGTTGTGACCAAAAAGATGGTAAATGTTACAATTTACGGTGATGGATCCCAGAAGACTATTGTCACTGGGAGCAAAAACTATGTCGATGGAGTTCCAACCTTCCAAACTGCAACTTTTGGTATGTTAGCTGAAACGCGTCCAAAGTGTACCATAATAATGACAATTTTCCATGTGCAGCACTGCTTAGAGGCTTTCATTTGCTTTCACAATATCCTTTGAAATCTTAATATAGGTTAGTAAGAAGCGACCAATGAAGTTATTATATTTATCTGCAGCGGCTTTAGGAGAACGTTTTATGGCCCAGTCCATTGGATTTAGAAACACTGCTGGTCCTGAAAAGCATCAGGCAGTAGCCCTCAGAGTCCAATCGGACCATTCAATTTTCCTCAACTGTCGGATGGAGGGGTACCAGGACACCTTGTATGCCCAAACACACCGGCATTTTTACCGCAGCTGTTACATTACCGGTACCGTTGACTTCATCTTTGGTGATGCAGCCGCTATCTTTCAAAACTGCATGATCTACGTCAGGAAGCCCATGGACAACCAACAAAACATTGTCACAGCACAGGGAAGGGTAGACAGACGCGAGACAACAGGGATAGTGTTGCAAAACTGTCGCATATTAGCAGATGACAAGCTTGAGCCTGCAAAATCTAAGATCAAAAGTTACCTTGGCAGGCCATGGAAGGAATACTCAAGAACCATTGTGATGGAATCCGAGATTGATGATCTGATTCATCCTGAAGGATGGCTACCATGGAATGGAGACTTTGCTCTTAAGACACTGTACTATGCTGAGTACAACAACAAAGGGACTGGCGCTAATCTTAAAGCAAGGGTCAAGTGGCCTGGATATAAAGTCATTAAGAAGGAAGAGGCAATGAAATATACAGTTGATCCCTTCATTCAAGGTGATAGCTGGTTGAAGGCAGCAGATATTCCTGTTCATTTCGGCCTGTTCAACTAAGTTATAAGGTATCGGTCTCTAGTTGTCGCTGTCCAATATCTCAAAGAAATGGCCAAGGTTGAATGGTTTCTCTTGAACATGCATGGAATGAAAACTGTGTGTGCACCACTGTGTGCAATTGTGTCGAATGAATTTTCTTATAGTTGTTCTCCCAAAAGAATCAAGGGGGCAGAAAATTTGTAGTAAGTTACCAAAAAAAAAAGGAAAACGCATACCCTAGAATATAAAGTGTAATTAGAATGTAGCTAGTCATAACTCTTTTGGCAAGGTCACATAACTCTTTTGCCAATTTTCGAAGCCTAATCATTCTATTGTTTTGACAACACATTATCGCACAGTTAGGTGTTCATCTGTATCACTACAATTAAGAGCAAATGTGCTTTTCCTTTACTTGAAGAGACCCTTTTCTTCAAAGCACGCACATGCACGCCATATAATCTTAAGCTATATCATATATGTGATCTTACACATGAAGATTATTTGAAGGGACCCTTTTCTTCAAAGTACGCACGTGCACGCCGTATAATCTTAAGCTATATGTGACCTTACACATGAAGATGCCAGAATACTAAAGGTAAGCTCCACAGGGAGCCTATACACGCTCATAAGATGCATCTCTTGGCTCCATGGCAAGACCAATATGAAATAAGGAAGTGCTTCTGCTTGAAGGATCGAAAGGTTCGCACCCTGAAGGTTGAAACGTCCCGTCCTTGGCCAGCCTGTCTTAGTAAATCTATAACATTGACTTTGACTTGGTGATGCCGGCTTCCATTTAGTTATGAGTTGCAATAACACTTAAAAAAGGATCCAGAATTGGCTGCAATCAAGTAATCCACGAGACAGTTTAAGAAAATGTAAAATGTCCTGTTTATGAGAAAATATTTTCTCATATTTGGTGGTTGTTCTCCCCTAAGGGGATGTACGCTTATAAAATTTTGTATTCATTTTTGTAATGATGATGAAAAAGATGTCTTTTTTGCGTATTTTTATCTTTTTCGTATTCGTTTTGGATACTTTTTCGAAACAGTAGCAAAAATTGTGTTTTTCGGCTCAACGTCAGATTTTTTTTTTTTGTGTCAGATTTCTGCTCCCTCCCTCCCTCTCTCTCTCTCCGCTCGCACCACCATGGCAGCACCTCAAAAGACCAAAGCCTCCATTGAACCACCATGGCACCACCTCAAAAGTTTTCTGATCCCTCCATCTCTCTTCTTCGTTATAATCTTTCGATTTTGCTTTGGACTCAGCATCTCAAGCAGTCAGGGTTGCCTCTGCGGATCAATTTCCACGGCATCAAAAGTTGATCTTGAAAAGCCAGGTTCGCTTTGCAGTCGGGATGAAAAGCCAACCACGCGTTGATGGACTCACAATCCACGGCAATTAATTTCCACGGCAATCTTTGGACTCACCATCTCAGGCGATAGGTTCGCTAGGCAGACAAGCATACGGGTACTCCGGTCAAACACTCAAATCTCATCTTGGGGCGGCGGTAGATGGGGAAGAAGGTCAGGAACGACTCAATCACGGATTCATTGTTCTCCGGTGAAGATGGCGTCGATCCCGTACAGGTACTCCGGTCAAACACTCAAACCTCATCTTGGGGCGGCGGTAGATGGGGAAAAAGGTCGGGAACGACTCATCACGGACTCGTCGTTCTCTGGTGAAGCTGGGGTCGATCCCGTACGGGACTCCGGTCAAACACTCAAACCTTATCTTAGGGCGGTGGTAGATGGGTAAGATTTCCAGAGAGTGGGGGGGGCAGGGGAAGGTGTGGGGCGGGGTTGGAAAGGGCAGAGAGTGGGGGGGCGGGGGAGGGTGTGGGTGTGGGTAGTGTATATTATAAATAATATAAGGATACCAGTGCAAGAATGAAAATGATATAAGTACATAAATCCGACTGAAAGAGTAGTTAAAATGAATTGTGAAAATAATAAAAGTACAAGAATGAATTTTCTATCTGAATACTAAAATCTCGAAAACAAAAACAGAATACAAAACGTAAAAAAGAATTGTGTAAGCATACGGGCCCTAACTCTTTCTGTTTTTGTCATTCTCTCTATGGCGACATTTTACATTTTCTTTGATTGTCGTACCGACCATATCAGGCGAGAAGCCAGCCCGAGGGAACCATCTCAAGACCCAAAATCCAGCGACATATCTCCTTCGAAGCTCACACCTCATATGTACGGCGACATCGACATTGCGGGTGACAAACCAACTCCGACAAAACCACAATTTTCTGGATAATAGTGGACCTTCGCCTACTCAGGAAAAGTTCTAATGGAAGATGAAAATAACTCCTCTCAAACTGAAAATTGTTTAATTGCTTTTGTTTTGCCATTTTTTACTTTTTTGTGGTTTACTTGGATGTCTCAATGTTCCTTTGCTCTCTTCATATTCCAACTGAATGCAACGTGTTCGATAAAATGTTCGAAAGAAGTGTATTTCATATTGAGTTTTTCTTTTGGTTCATGTTTGTGGCCGGTATTTAGGTGGCATTGTCTTTGTTTACATCATTCGTCAAGGCCCAAGGGTGAAGTTTTAGAAATTAAGGCAGGTTGTCCATGCTTAGTGCAAGAGTGTAATGTAACTACTCCCAACTAGTTAAGAGGGAAGAAGCTATCAAGGATGAGAGCGATAGTCCCATCCTTGTGTAATGTAACTATCTGGCACTCGGCAGGCATCAGCCCCATATATGGGAGGCCCTGGGTCATCTAGGAGTAACGATTTCTTTAGAGAAATCTTTGTTTCTTTTGTTCTTGACTCAGTCAAATTCATGACATTGCTGAACTTTCGTACACCGTAGATGATTTGGTTGCTCACTCAAACCATTTGGTGAGCATTCAAGTTCAATCTCACAAATGAGAATTAAATTCTCTCAATGAACATTAGAAACATCCATTTACAAACCAACTGGAAGTACGTAAAATCTCAACATTCATAGTACCATCAAATTCCCACTCAATTAATTTTCATAACATTAGGCAATTTCATCGGTTTCTCTAAAATGACAGCTACTCATTTCAATGGCATGTCATATACCTCCTTAAAATTGACTTCAATAGTCTTCTCGCGATCCACCTTGAACTTCATTTCAACCTCCATATAACGTTCCTCCTTGAAATTCTCTTCAATAACCATGTTACATTCCTCCTTGAAATTCATCAAAGAATTGAACAAATCCTGTCATAAGAAAATAACAATTAATCAAGTACTTACCATTTAGTAAGAAGTTCTTGATGGATTCATAGCATTTTAACAAATCGTTCAGGATTTATACAACCAAATCAACATTTTGACTTACCAAATCACTGCTTTTCTTACTACTCACACAATTTTGTTCCAATTGATAAAAGAGAGAATTCTCTGAAGGAATCGTTGACTACTGGACAGGGACATGTTTCGCTGATGACGGAGCTTCGAGGCCATGGCACTAATCCCCCCACGATGTGGTGCAATGTCTTGGGTAGATGGATGATGAAAGAGAGGTGGGTCTGTAGAGATAAAAACCATTAGTGGAGGGAAAGAAGGAACTGCTAAGGCCATGGACTTTAGAGGCCGTACATCACCGATGGTTTCGATGCAGGAGATTCCGACTGTGGATCAACATTCCTCTGGGTAGCAGGTACAGAGAAGATGAGAGGTTAGAGGCGTGGTATAGAAAGTGCAATATATTTTCTTTTTTTAGTCTTTCCATTTCTCATCATAATTTACCAATTTTAGGATAGTAGACCCACTGAAGGACGGGCTGTTCAAAATTTTTACGAAAAAAATTGAATTTGAACTTTTTAATCTTCAAAATACTAACTATGTTTACCGTCACAAATCATTTGTCTAGTAAACTCATTAAATGATACCATCATCTAGTTGTTGTAAAATTAGTGGTAGTTTAACATTACGTCAGTTAATGACATGACGTTAGAAAATCACCAAATATTTTGTCAATAAACAGGACTATCATGTCTCGCAGCTTGAACAAAATTGACGGGATGACAACGTAAGATTCAGGCTCCTTCACTAAGTTTTCACCTCGCTCTAATTTATTATCGAATTGCCATAATTAATCACTCTTTACCGACCAGTGTGAGACCTCTTTTTTGTTACTAACGTGTATGCCTCCTGCTTTAGGAGCGAGAATTTAAATATCATCATTGCATTGCCTTTTCTAAAACTAGTACGTTTGGGGATAGCAAAGATGCCAAGACTATTTTTTCATAATCAGCCTTGACATTTGAGATGTTGCTCTCTCTCTCTCTCTCTCTCTCTCTCTCTCTCAGTTGCAAAATTCATGTCCTTTCTCAAAATTGTACAATTCAAGGTTTTTTTTTTCCTTTTAATTTCTTATTTGTATTTGCGTTGTTATCAAAAACTTTTTCACTAATGGTAAATTGGCACCTGAGGTCACCATGTGTATTTTGATAATAATTCACGACGTCTAGCATGAATAAAACAATTATGTTTAACAACTACCGTCACAACAACAATAAGAAATTACTCCACTTAGCAATCAATGTCCATCAAAAGTTTGCCGTTGAACCATGGTAGCCGCCAAACAATGTTCTTTACATTGAATATGAGTCGATATATGTCATTAGAGTTGAACTTACAAAAAAAAAATCAGTCCGAAGTGCAATTTTTTGAAAATCAGTCTTAAGCTAGCTTTGTAACGCAGAGCAAACACATTCATACCCCGATTAAGATGTGATTAGTTCTACGAAAACTTACAGTAGAGGAAGGGAGGGGATTCATCGCAACGCATATGGGCTTCGAGAAAACAGCAGGCCTAGAGAAGCCCCGGGCCGTGGCACTCTCATGTCATCGCCGGACCGTTCAATATTCAACCTGCCTGATCATTTTAAGGCCATTCTGGAACAATGAAAGCGTACTGGATAAGCTGCTGCAAGCATTTTGGCGCGTCCAGCTAAAGCTTTGAAAATATTCGTCATTTCTTTCTCTCTCCGTCTCTCTCTTTCTCACGCTCACACACACCCTCCGCCCACCCTCTAACCAAATACTCGCAGTGCACATCTGTGTGACAGTGAGCAAGCAATGGAGCAGCAGAGAAACCAGAAGACGGTGCAAGAACAAGATGAACATGAAGAAATGCCTCATGGCCCTTTCCCTGTCGATCACCTTCAGGTTATCAATCATTTTACCCTACGTGCCTCATCTCCCAGTTCCTTGATACCTGCGCTTTATCCTCCCTATTTCTCAAGTGGCTCTTTCAATTTGACAGAGAAAAGGGTTATTTGTTAACCTAATTTATCAATCAGGTGTTTCAGTTTTGGCCGAAGAAAAGGGTTTCTCTCACTATTCTATCTTTCTTCAATTTGGTGATATCAAGTTTTTGTGGGAATAAGGGTTTCATTAAGAGTAGCTGGCTGATACTGATATCAAGCGCGCTACTTTAAGATTAGACAAATGGGTACTTTGCGTTACTTTCTTCTTCTCGATTTGCGGATGGGTATTCTCGGTTCTCTTCACTCTTCGGCATTCCTCTTCAAAAGCTTGAAATCTAACCAACAAATCACACGTCAATCAAAAAAAGAGTTTAATCAGGTCTTAAAACCCTAGAGCACCTCTTGGCAAATGAATTGGGCAACTCGCTTTCCCCTTCGTGCAAATTGGTTTATGCATTGGTTCTGCCTCGTATGCACGAGTTCTTGGTGCTCTAGGGTTAGGTTTTGGCTTCCAGTCAAACCCTAGTGACCTCTCTCTCTGTAATTTCATTTTCCTGGAACGTCATATTAACAAACTATAAGACATGGCATATCTCTTGATGACTTCCTTTAATTGAAGTTAAAACCTTTGGCTCATTGATTGATGATGATGATGAGATTTATATCGGTGGTCTCTGGTTTATATTGTAGACATTTTTTTATTTTTTTTGCTAGTGTAATATGTATGGTCATAAGCTAATATTCACGCCATTCTCTTTGTTGTGGTCTTTAAGGCATCTGGGATTGCTTCTCTTGACATAAAGAAGCTAAAAGATGCCGGTCTATGTACGGTTGAATCTGTTGCATTTTCTCCTAGAAAAGAGCTTCTGCTAATCAAAGGGATAAGTGAAGCTAAAGTTGACAAGATTGTTGAGGCAGGCATGTCTCCTCTGTTTGCTGCTGCTGTTGTCTCATACTGGCAGTTTTGCTTCAATTCTACTTTGCTGAGTTGCTACGGCAGTTGAAAGTTTTTGTCACAATTTAACAGCTTCCAAACTGGTCCCTTTGGGTTTCACTAGTGCTAGCCAGCTCCACGCGCAGAGGCTTGAAATCATTCAGATTACTTCTGGATCTAGAGAACTTGACAAGATCTTAGAAGGTTGGTTCTTTTTTATGTGAAAAGCCCATCAACACTATCTACTACTTTTAGTAAGCACTTGTCCTATAAAAAATGCACTCACATAAACCATCAGGACTTGTTTGAACCTTGCTTTAATTGTCTTTGACAGGAGGAGTCGAGACAGGATCTATCACTGAGATATATGGGGAATTCCGGTCTGGAAAGACTCAGCTTTGTCACACACTTTGTGTCACTTGCCAAGTGAGGAATTGGTTATATCTATGTCACAGAATGTTGGTAGATCTGGTGTTTCCTTCTTGTTAAGATAGAAAGAGTACGATTTAACCTCATAAAGCAAGACTTCAGCCAGATCGAAAGTGAATAATTAGGATAGCGATATGGAGGGGCAGAATATTGTATATTGCTCAAGTCAAGATATACCAACAGATATCTCTACAGACTATTTGTGCATCTTGAGTGTAGCACAACTTGATGCCTGTTTTCTTTTTCAACAAAGCGCCTTCAAAGTTTTATTTGACTACAACCATTGCCGCCACATGTTTAGGTTGAAGACTCTGTAAAAGGGTTCTGCTTGTAAATGATTTACCACATGGTCATAACCCGCCAATTCCTTTGTCAAATGATCATGTCCATCTGTAAGTTTTTAACTCCTTGCATTCATATGCCAGCTTCCCCTAGATCAAGGGGGTGGTGAAGGGAAAGCAATGTATATTGATGCAGAGGGAACATTCAGGCCACAAAGACTTTTACAGATTGCAGACAGGTGTTGTAAACTTGCGTTGAGATAACCATGCTCTTTTGCATTATTAGGTTTTGTACTTAGCTTGTGATGAGCATCTTGCATTGTGTCTTTGATTGTTGCTGACAGTCAATGCTGCAGGTTTGGATTAAATGGTGCTGATGTTTTGGAGAATGTGGCCTATGCCCGAGCATATAACACCGATCATCAATCGAGGCTTTTGCTCGAAGCAGCTTCAATGATGGTGGAAACCCGGTAACATCGGTGACTAATACTCTTGTGCTCAGCTTAATTTTTTTAATAATGCTTACTCAGTACATGGTACTGATGCCTGGGTTTTGGCAGAGTTCACCTTGTAGACTTGAATAGAAATATTACCATACTGTGGGTATTGATCATTTAACTGTACAAATGACTGAAATTGGCACCCCAGTTGCACAATTGGGTCTTAGTTGTCCAATACCAGGGGTTAAACACTGGCATCCTAACTCCTCCTCGAGCTGTAGAAAGCCTCTTCTGTTATCCTGGAAAACATTGGAACTTAGCGAGCATATGTTAACCTTCAAATTTGCTGAACAAGCATTAAATTTGAAAGTAGTGGTGAATGTGTTGAAAGCATTATCAATAGAAAAACGAGACAATATATGAGACAGCGAAGGCGCAATCTTATAAGACTTAAATGTGCCTGTATTATGAGACGATAAATCCTGTGTTGTTGCAACTGCATATGCTGGATAGTGATAACAACTAAACACACAAGATCATCCAGTTAACAGGTAACATATTAAGATTGGATATTGCAGGCATGAGCTAATTGTTAATATTGTGGCCGCGGTAGGTTTGCTCTCATGATTGTGGACAGTGCGACTGCACTCTATAGGACAGATTTTTCAGGAAGGGGAGAATTGTCAGCCAGGCAAATGCATCTTGCAAAATTTTTAAGGAGCCTTCAGAAATTAGCTGATGAGGTAGACTCCGCTCCAATTGGGAAACCTCATTGCTAGTGGTTTAACTTGCTAGGGATCATCATCATCTGGATGATTTATCGTGCGAAAAAGTTGCTATACATGTTCTGTTCTGCTGTGCTTTAAGTACCATCCTTAGTTGATAATTTGAAGTTATCCTTTCCTGTGTCATTGCAGTTTGGTGTGGCAGTTGTTATTACTAACCAAGTTGTTGCTCAAGTGGATGGTTCTGCTATTTTTGCTGGGCCTCAAATCAAACCAATTGGTGGCAATATTATGGCTCATGCTTCTACAACAAGGTCTACCTCTGCTGCAAGTTGTCTTACAACTCGGTCCTTTGTCTCGTTTGAAACTCACGATGCACTCTCTATTGACAGGTTAGCTCTAAGGAAGGGAAGAGGAGAGGAGCGCATTTGCAAAGTTATAAGTTCACCGTGTTTGGCTGAAGCTGAAGCTAGGTTTCAGATATCTGCTGAAGGTGTTACCGATGTGAAGGACTGAACATTAATTTTGTTGAGCCCTTTTTTAGTCAAGAGGTGTTTTTCTCTCTTATGGATCGACATGCAGGCATTACGTAGCAGCTTTGCGTTTTTTTACAGTTGTAAGAAGGTGCAGACTGAAGTCTACAGGCACGGTCAAGTGAAGCACAGAAGCTTTCTTTTTCCTGATGTATACGTTGTTCTTTGCTTTAAATGATCTTATAATTCTCTTGTAAACAAAGAGAAACGTTGTATGTACTTCTTAATTCTTCTCAATACCGAGTTGCATCAGAAGGCTTGCAAAATCTCCGCAAACATTTGGATGTGAGAGCTTGACCGGAAGGTTTATTAAGCATACATGAAAGCTGTAATATGTAGCGACTGGGTCAACGGGAGTTTTCTCATCTTGTGAGGTTTCTCTCTATGCCTGTTAAATCCATTTACCTTGGACTTGGGCTATATGCCCGGTATAATATCTCACGGGTGAAAAGCTCACTAGGTTTGGATGCTCGGTTAGGTTGGCACGTATTTATGTTAGCCCACTCAACATATTTACCTGCCCATTTCTTCAAGACCAAAGATAACGATACAAGGATTCGAATCTGTACGGATTGCTACATACATGTACGGATATATACATGATCTGGTTGCACTTTTAGATTTAATTTAATTCATGATACTGCAACCCAAGGCCTCGTAGGTGAAAAGAACTCTATTGCTAATCTGCTAGGACCTATACAAGCAGCCATTCAGAAAAACAAGAGCCATGGTGACCCAGTATTGTAAAAGACTTCAAGGTATCGAGGAGGTTTCACCCCGTGGCTTCTCTTCACAAAGGGCCGATCGCGATCCACTGGAAACTACTGTTGCGGGGGACCACTGATCTGGGACCATAACAAAATAAGCAGAAATAGCTTTTCTGAACCGCTTTTTGTACTGCAGCTGAGAAATCACAGTTGGCGATGTGTTCTTAGGGCCGCCAAGAATGCCTGATGCCTTCACCCAAGTTTCAAGGTGCTTGTCCCACGTATATTGCCTCATGAAATCAATAATCCCAACCACTAGCTCCTTCTTCTCTTCATCCATGCCAACCAGTAAAGAGTAGTCCATTACATCAACCGACTGCATTACATAAACCACATTCGGGATAAACAAAAGACGGGCATGTGTAGAATCTACTGTAAGAAGTATAAGGCTAGGCCTAAGAAAGCAGGATGACAAGCATGTCCATCTGATAAATAGATCACTCGCACCCATTTCTAAAGCAACTGTATATTACCAGAAAAAGTTAGTAACATTTAATAGTCGGTAATGGTACGACGCATAGCAGGAAGCCCCTAGCAATTAATGCAGTTTTAGAGCAAATGAAACGTTCAACCAGTCCAACTCAGGCTACTACCAATCTTATCTCAACACCAAAAGATGTGAATCAATTGGCAAATATCCTCTCAGCTCAAAACGGATATAACTAGTATCTGAATAACTGAAATAACAAAGGTACGATTGAACTTAGGCACATGCGCGCACAGCATACAACATCTTAGCAAGTTATTCTAAAGCTTACAGCAAGAAATGCAGTATCATTCCAAACAGCTCTTTCCAGCAAGCGCTTTGCCTTGCTTCCCACAAAGATTGGTGAAGTTGGCATTGCTTCAATGAGGTTTTGATCAAGCAGAACTTTATTACTCCCACTTACATCTGGGTTGTACCGTGATCGAGACGATCCTTTAAGGTCATACAGTCGTGTAATGTTGCGCCCAAAAAGAAGATTCTCCATTACCAAAATATCCATCCTCGACTCTTTTCCTCCTTTCTGATGTTTCGACGTAACCTTCAAAGTAAATATCAAACAAAATGCAAAGTCAGCATCAATCACAAGAAAAAAGAAAGGAAAGTTGAAAGAGGCATGGTTAATACGCATCATGCACAAAATATGTAGAAAAACTAAAAAGTTATATAAGAACGAGAAAAAGAGAATGACATTGGGATAGACATGGCAGCATGTGTTCTAAAATCATATGCGGAACCTATAGAGCTTAATGGAGCCAAATCCAAGTAATTGATAAAGCTTCATAAGAACGAGTCGTCTGCTAAACAAATTTACACGAGGAATGCATCGCGGTTTCTAGTGTGATAATGTGTCTTGGATAAAAAACTCGGAATGTGTGGGTGTCCCACACCGGTTATTCATGTCCCACATTGGTTATTTAGAAAAAGTCACTATTTATCTCTTAGTATAAATCTGTAGTCTAAGTATATATGTGTTGTATTATTTTGTGTTTTCATTGTCAGCCATTGTTCAGTGCTATTATCGCGGAGTAGGCTTTCGTTGAACCACGTCTTTTGGGGGTGAGAAATCTACTATATTCTCTGACACTTAGGAGGTCAGAAATAGCATAAACCAATCAGTACCCCCTCTAGGTGGGAAGACGAGCTATCCCTCTTTGGATGACTTTTGACAAGCAAAACACAAATTCAGTTATTCTTGTAAGTTCGCATCTAAATAAATAATGAAAGCATCCAGGAACAACTAGAATAGATACACATGTTGAGGAAGATCCAAGCACCAACTGGTTGTGTATAGCTGCGCATGGGAAAGGTGGCTTAAAGATAACGCTAAAGCTAGTCCATCGGAAAGATGTCCATAGAAGGAAAATAGATGAATTTCCGTAGCATATGGCCTTGCAAATTGGAAGATTGGCAGTGAGCCACATTACAAATTCCAAAATATCGTTTCATATCAGACAGCAGTTAACCTTATCTCAAACAGAAAGTACAATAATTAGTACCTGATAGATGCCCAAGATCTTTGCCAGGCAAGTAGGGCTTCCTGTTCTAATTGACTCCGATAGATACCTGAAATATGCAGGTGCAAATTTGATGAAAGACTCCAGCTCTGTCTTTGTGACCTGTTTGACAATAAGCCGTTCATCCAAGGTTTTGGCAAAGAAGACATTGCTCTTGCCACCTTGAGCACCCCATTTCTTACAACGACCAAGGGATCTAATGAAATCTAGTTCAGAGGGGCAACAAGTCCTTAAGGCCTCAAATTTCTTTGCGTAGTAACTAGTAACGGTATACTTCACCTTCCCTAGAGGACCTTCATCCGAATAAGATATTCTGGGGTGCAAAGCCTTTGTGCACATTAGTGAGTCCAAACCCGAGGAACTCCGAGATCCAGACCCGAAGAAGCTCTCATCAGTAGACCCAAGACCTCTCAATGACTCAGAAGTCTCGTCAAAGGAGTCAAGTGAAAGAAGGTTCACTGAATCTGAAACCGGCAACGAAATTGAAGATTCTATACCATCCCTGTGTCTCTCAGATTCATCAGATATTTGGATATGATACTCTGGTGAGAGAAGAGCATGTGCTATAACTCTAGTGGGTTCATCATCATAAACCGGCACAATTGTATCGTTAATACCCACAGGTAAAAGCAACCTAGAACCACCTTGACGTGCCAACTCTTGAAATGATGTAATAAAGACAGGTCTATAGTCATTTAATGTACGAAGATTTTGCACATACGATCTAGAATTCTTGTTGAATGAACGGTACATATCTAAATAGGGCATATCTACCATTTTCAGAGCGTTGTCCATATTGTCAAGACCCTTGCTGAATAATGACAAGCCACGTGAACAAGCTGCCTCAGGTACACCTCGACTATATTTACTGTTTCCCAACCCTGAGTTTGCCATAACTGCTTCAATGACAGTTGAAGAATCTAGAACGACTGAATGAGGATACGCCGCCCCATTCTCCTTAGGTATCATCCCTTCTGGGTAACTTTGACCAGTCCACACAGCATCCAGGCTATCAGATAAGTTTTGAATATCTGGCAATCGCCCCTCAGATAGAACCTTTTGTATATTTCTCCCTGGCTCCAGACTGTCAAATTGGTTCCTGACAGTGGAGCTATGAGAATCACGAAGGTCGGCCTCCTTTTTATATTTCTGATACTTGTCAACACCTCCTCCATGAACTCCATCAGGCACAAGGTCAATCTGGCCGATGTTTCCAGGCTTTGCATCTAGAAGAAAAGAGTCACATGTACTGAAACTTTTGCTCGCCCCAGACGTCACATTCATTTTGGCCAGCTTCTTGCAAGATGCAACTGGTTTGTCCTTCGGTTTTGGCCTGTAGCTACTTTGCCCTTCAAAAAGATTGCTGTCAAATGATCTGGCAACATGTATCAAGTGTTGGTCCCACACATAAGAATGCAAGACCAACTGCCTCGGTAATCTATTGAGCTCAAGAATATCAAGTGCAAACTGATCCTTCTTTAGCACTAGTTGTAGCGATTCCTAGTCCAATTTATCATACACACAATCAGAAAACTGCATGACCCAAATCTTCCTAACGAAACAAACAACATACATGCAGCTACAAGAGATATATATTGCCTCAGTTAAGATGGGAACCGCTGTATGCATTCCAGAATCTAGGAGTCGTACGTAGGCTCTGAATTTAGAATAATTCAGTGAGAGACGTTATCAGGAAAACTCGAACACCTGTTTAGCAGGAGAATCCTGAGTGATCTCTCATTTCTCTTGGAGGGTTGGGAATTGAGGTTGGCCAACAGTATTTTGGGATCTCTGGCAAATCCCAAATAACATTAAATGCATAGATATCTCAGTTCATGCAAAAGGAAAGCACTCAGCATGGCATGAAATCACCAAGTTTCTTCCTTCATTGTAAGCATAACATAGAAAACCTACCTCAAACTCTTCCTTCTCCTTCTCGAGCATCCTTTCCAATACTACGATTTGCTGACTCGATTTAGGTGTCTTCATATCACATTTGAAAGAAACTTCCTCAGAAATTCTCCGAACAACATTGTAAACCTCAGCAAAAAATACTGTTGCCCTTCTGCGAACCTGTCATTACATAAGAGCAATCACCAAATGAGCAATCTATCTAATCTATCAAAATTAGCAACAGAAGGTTCAAAAGCGTTTGTACCTCATCAGCTTCTTTTTGTATCCAGTCCTGATTGTCGTAATTAAATTCAAGTTTTGGGGGAGGGAGGGAGACAGAATGAACATCGATTGAAGCGTACCGAAAGCAAGCCACCATTCTCCCAAAACTGCGTACGCTAACAGTTAAGTAAGAGAGTAGAAGTATTGCTGTTGTTAAAGTAGCTCATTGCTAAGCCTAATTTTTTCTATGCAATTCATATGCTAGACCAGAAAGAAATAGCAGTCACAAGCAACCAAGTGAAAGAAATCGAAGAGCTGAATATTTCTGACTAGGCCGACCTCATCAAAGGCAACCACTGAACCAGCATGATTTTTAGAAGCCCAACCAAAACATATATCCATGTCCATGACAGGGCGAGGTGTAGAATCAACGGGAGTGACCTGTTTCGAGGGCAGTCTCTAAGAATGAAGAAAAAGAGGGATGCTCTTTTTGCTGACAACAATTGAAATTGACTTAGTCCTCCGGATATTGGTAATCACAACTAGCTTCGAAGAACAATGGATTGATGAGGGAAAGAAAACAGATTGCAAAATTCAATATAACAGATTCTAGTTGCTTAAGAATAGTGTTTACTATATGAACAATCATTCGTCGTCCCATTTTACTTGGTTCTCTGCTCGTCATTTTCATCTAAGCCTTTCGTCCCAAACTGGTCGGTAGGCTAGATGAATCATTTTTTTTTTTCCAATTCTCAAAGATCCAAGCACATATACTCTGATAAGTTCCTAGCAGTCACGACTTTTCTCACTAGTTCTCCCCATGTTATCCGCGGTTTATCACTATCTCGCTAAGCCCATCTACTTGGCACAAATCACTTTCTTTCTTTCCGGGGCATCTGATATCCTATGTTTAATATGGCCAAAATTTGGCATCCTTGTGCGTCGCTCATCCACCTAGTCCTACGCATATCAGCTACACTCCTCCCTGCCATCCTATGAATCTTACCCTTTAGCTTAAGGGGAATACTACGATTGCACAGCACTCAAGAAGAACCCTCCACTTTGTCCAACCTGTTCCTATCCTATGGGCAAGATCATCATCAATCTGTCCCTCCTTGTGTAATAACATCCAAGCTTCCTACATGTATCCATCTAAGGTACTTCTTGTTCATCAATACTTACTTTGAACCTCAGACCTCCTTGTCTTACTAAATTGAATCACGACTTGCTTGACCTAAACCCTTCATATTCCAAAGCACTTCTCCATAGCTCTAATCAGCATTTAGCTTTATTCTAGTCTCCTTAATCAGTAGTAGGTCATCAGAGAGTTTATACTTCCCTCCTTATTGTTGGAGACCATAGAGACCTTTAGAGATTAATTTGGAGTTAGGAAAAGTGGTGTGTTTACTGTCACCCATAAAAAAGCAATCATGATTGTATAGCAGAACTTTTTTCTTTGACTAGTGTAGTTGTGTAGAAGATCATGAAAACCTGCTCAAATGTAAGACTCTCTTCGTAATTATTCATGACCTGTGATTGCAGAGAAACAATGAGCTAGTAATTACTATTGGTCTATTTAATTATTAAAAACCTTATTATGCCACATGGTGACAATTGCTACCAAGCAAGCGTCTTGTAGTCACCAGGAGTGCCTAAGTCGACACTCAGATATACTTGTGATCGTCGAAATTAGAGCTTTGCTAGCATGCATCTTATGGATGTCCATTGTACCTTAGGACAATGTGGAGTCTGAAGACTCACCTCTATCCTTCAAGGCTTTCTAAACCATGTTGGGACTAGCCACTACTGCCAACATATATGTACTTCAATGTAGAGCACTTATTGCTAATGAGCTGATACAATTGTCACATTTAATTGTTTAAGAAGAGAGATACCCATAGAACCGCAGACAATCTCGGTGAAGGGAATGACCGCAACTTGCAACCCTGCTAGCAGCTGCGTGGTTTGCAAAGCTTAGCTCCTCCAAAATTTTCCCAAAGGATAAACCCCAGGCAGCATCAGACATTACTACTCTCCGGGTGGCTGGAGGGAACCCGTTAATCCGAGGGCATCTCAGGCACCTATGCCACATCCAAATTTTTCCTTCCCGCTCGCCAGGTAAGATAAACTCTGGAAACTTCTTTACTGAAATTGTAAGGCTGCCATGCCGATGTGTGTAGCAACGAACATGTGCTTCAGATGGCATTTCACATGACCGGCACCGGTAGCTCTAACAAAGAAGATATGCTAATAAATCTCATAATTTACAAAATTCACATGTGATACAAATGTCTACAAAATTTATGTGCATGCATTTATACACATCATGATATATATACGTGTATTTGTATCTTGAGATAAATGTCTACATACGCTGAGGGATAGATAGAGGAAGGGAAAAGGAAAGTACCTGGTCAAACAAATGGTCTCTTAAAAACCGTCCCAAAGGCTTGTCAAAGCTCCCATAGTATTTGATTCGAAGGAGACAGGCCCGTTCGCAGACTGTTCCCTTCCACACACAGCGTGTTGATAAGGACACCAAAATGCTCTGATGTTCACAAGGTGAGGAAGAAAACCCTTCTTCCAACTTCTCCACCTCCTCACGGTGGTTATTACTATCTAGCTCCAAGCATGACAAACCATAATTACTTGACCAATTTGCAGGTAATAAATTGCCATCAGCACGATACTGTCCAGAAACTTGAAAAATAGTCTCTGGACTACCAAAAGTATTAGAAACCAAATTACCATTCCCCACCACTTCACTGGTCTTGCCTATTGCTGTATCAGTTTCCGAAGATTTCGTGAGACCCACCTTATTATTTTCATCAGGGGCATGATTAGAGGGCTCGCTTTGGAGAGCATCGTAAGAGTAATGCCCCAAAGAAGATGAGGAAGCAACAGAAGCAGAATATTCTGTAAAGCTATCAGTAGCTTCCCTATCCAGAGTATGCATATTAGGACCTTCAAGCAAAGAAGCTTGTGCCATGTCTAACTTGAACATGGGGGTAATGTTGTCTGATGGATTAATATCTGTTAACAGGCCACTGTTGGTTCCATATAGTTCACGAAAGGAGTAGGTATCCTGAAGCTTTTCCGTGGCAGGTACAATGGATATGGATTGATCAATACGTGACGGTCTATCAGGTAATGCAACTGTTATTGGAGACTTTAAAGGGAGTTCTGGAAGAGAAGCACCTTCATCAGCAAGAAAAGATGTCTCTATAGCCAAATGATAAGCAGCAAAAACTCCATACCGCACTACGTGCTTCACTTTCTTCAACTCATCCCCGTTGGCACCCTTGAGCAAAATCTGTGACAGATGAATGCGATGACTTTTCCTTGGGTATTTATTCGTTTACTCGCAAACTCCCACTGTGCACAACATCGGTGTAAAAACTGTTTTCAGAGGGTAACATACGGGTCTGACAGTGGCATGATGAACTGGGAAGTTGGACCCCATGCAGCCTTGTCAGTAACCCCATGTCATTGTCCAAATTAAAGTAAACTAATCAATAATTAAGATCGTGTTAGACACTAGATGTATCATCAACAAAAAGAGATAATCTTAATGTCCTCCAGTAGTTAAAGATTTCAGCTCAAGTCATCCCTTTCCGAACTAGGGTAACGCTTGCCACAAATGCATTTTAGTTACGATTTCCAACCATTTAGCAACAAAAAAGGTATGGAATACCAAGTAAGCAGGTTAAAATAGCTTCTCCCTCCAAATTAAAGTACACTTTGTTACTAAGCCTTCTTTTCTCCCTGGGTTAAGGTTGACTTGAGAAGGTTGAAAATATTATAGAAAATGTAGGTAAGAGCTTTTTTCGATAGCTAAGTATAGCAGTGGATGTTATTAAATTATGTAGCCTGTTTGGATTTAGCTTCTGATCTATAGATCCCTGTTAATAGGGGGGCTTAACACCCCACCCAGGGAGTCTCATAAAGTTTTGTTTTATATAACAAGACGTAGAATTTATAAAAGCTGCAAGTTCAACTGGGCATGTAGGTTATCGAACTTACAGTACAACCCAATGGCTTTGGGCAACCCTCGAAAAACATGAAAGTCTTCAGCAATTTCTTCTTTGCTTGCCCTGAAGTTCCGTGCTCTTCTAAAAACTTCTCCACATGGAACGAGTCACAATATCCTAACTTCTGCGAGGATAGATGATCAATTGAAGGGACAATTTGTGCACCAGTGCAGCGGGCAATACGCTCTAAAAGTGGCCTCTTGTTATTCAAAACAAGTGATATCTTTGGCAAGCAGGTAATCTTGTGCAAATCGAGATACTGATTTCTCTACTAGAAGAATGTTAGGACGATGAGCATCAATTCTTGCAACTGCCATCTTCAGATGGTCCATTTCCTAAAGAAGATGACCAGGAAATACTTTAAAGAAAAGAAATATCTCCCAGTATGGACACATGAAAAAGGAAGTAATTAGTGCCCAAAGATGGTTTAAAGCCAAAACCTGCTGCAACAAAGTATCAAAACTGGACAAGTGGTTGGCCATCCGCTGATACTCTAGGGCCCCTCCAAGAACAAGAAGTCGTGCTTTATCTATTTTGGATTTCATCCGGCGATGAGCCACGTTTTTCTTACAAACAACCCCTTTGACCACCATACTAGCACAGCATAAAAAATTCATCAGCACAAGGGAAGTAAAGAGAGCGTCAGAAATGCATATTTTATTGTAAGACCATTATTATGGTGCCAAATGTCCAATGCCCCCAACAAGAATCCCCTTTCATCAATTCAACTTATCTAGATTCATGTGCCTCCATATCATCGAAACCGCTCAAAAGAAAGGGAAGAATCAATATACTTCTAATATCAAATCAGGATCAACTAGGACCGCAATAAAGCATTGGGTTGAACTTTTCTCTGGTACCATAGCTAATAATAGTCAGAATATTTCTGCCAAGTCAATGCTTTTCCAGTCTTCTGATATTCCCTGTAGAGTTCCTCTTCAATTGTCAGTTTTGCAAATAAAAATAATGCCAGCATCAAATGCAAAGCACATTAGTTACCCACCGCACCACCACCACCACCATCCCCACCCCACACAAAAAAAGAAGAGGAAGGAGAAAGAAGAATCTAAAAGCATCCATCAGTAAAATCAACATTGAAATCCACAAACAACTGCTGAGCAGAAATGGGAAGGTGAAACTGCATTTTGAAGTTCAAGCACAGCTGGCATGAGGTCCAGGAATTCATTAATCACAAACTTTTCATTGTTAGTCTGCTAAAATAAATAGCTACTGTTGTTTATGGATCCAGTCCATACCAAGGAGTCCAACTATGAGACAAAATTTTCAGCCGTACAAGATCAAATAACACGGCGTTCTAGACATTGAGGTAATAGTGAAGAATCTCAAGCGAGTTATTGTTTAGTTGCTTACGAAATCATTTTTCTTATTTGAACTAAAAAAAGAATTACCTCTCCCTTCGACATCCGCAAGCTATGCATTTCACCTTTACATATTCACTGGGATCCATTCCTCCTCCCTGGCTCATATCTGGCTTAAGAAGTGTGGCAGCTTCCCAAGATAAAGACGTAATTATCTCCAACCAACTATCTTTGTCACCCTCCTCGCCCACAGATAGGTTCTCAACTTGCAAAAGCTGAGTTATTAAAGCTCTAAAATGCCCCTCAAGTACATTCTTCATGGCCTTTCTGTGCACCTCACTTGACGTGTCGCTATTACGGGACTCCCCCTTACCACAGCTGCGTGAAGTGTGCAGGTAACCGCACTCTCCTGTAGCAGCCTCGCCACCATCCTCATCATTGAATAGTACAGCTTCTCTCTCTTCCTCTTCATCTTCTGGCTCTGGAGGAAGCCAAAGCAACCCATTGTTCTCGACATCTACAAGTTCAGTATGCGTACCACTCACATCATTTGCCAGGGGTTTTTCAAACTCATCACCGTTCTGCCTTCCATCCGCTTCGTCCACAAGCTTTTGCACTCCTTCCAAAACCTGTGTTCCAAAATTATCGGGTGACAAACCAGAACTCGAAGTAGTTTTCTCAATGTTTTCACTATCTGGATGCACATTATGTGGTCCATATATGTAATCAGCCTCATCATAATTGCCAGCAGCACAACAGACACCAGCCTGACAGGAAGGATTAAATTCAGACTGTGATCTATACGAACCAGATTCATCATCCTCATCATCACTCCTGCAACATAGGGACAAGTAAATTACTTTAGAATCAGTAACTAGAGCATTTGTACACAAGACTTGGGCAACCAAAACAGTTCAACATATCAACCAGAGTGGAGATACTTGTAATGCATTCACTATTCAGCATGTTTCCAATGACATACCTCCAGTAGGGAAAAAACATGACCAGATAACATGTGGACTTCCTAGTTGAGAATATAAGGTTCATTATCGGATCTTGCATTTGAGACCACGAGTTTCTGTTTCACAAGAAGTGCAGAACATTGGGAGGGCGGATGGGGCAAAGAGAGAGGGAGGGAGGCAAATCTATATTACGGCCCGCAATATAATTTAAGACAATTATTCCCAACGTACATGGCATAGAATTTCTGGAGGGCAGCCCAAATCCATGAAAAATTCAAAGCACTAAGGAAGTGGCCTAGCCAAAAATATTCCAACCAAAGCACCAATCCAACTATCCTCCACCAACCGACGAAGAGCTAGTTTACTTCAATTTTATAGTCTCAAAAAGCAAACCAACGCAACATGTAATAAAAATCACTTTGAAATACAAGTTACTGATTATTCAGTGTACTTTTTCCTGTCTGCCACTTGATATCTTTGACCATACCACCCTACAGGCAAGCGTATATAATTTGAGCATATCTGCCTGTAGTGGGTTGCTTCATTGCTTGTTAGGGAAATATCCTCACAAGGAATGATCACCATAATTTCTGGTCCTAAGGTGACTTCCAACTTCCCATGAATTCGATACATTTGGAGTCTTAGACATCGCTCAACAGATGTCAGATTGTTAAACATTTTATCAAGTCAGACAAGAGAATAGAAGTCTTTTCTTGAGCAAAAGAAGAAGTAAAGAATGATTGACAGCAAGGCATAAACGGCTAAGGGCAAGATAGGAGGTCTGTCAGCATATAAAGCAACGTGGAGCTATCAGCAGACTTCAAATTGCATCACATGGCTAAGCATCTGAGTAGGACACAGCATTATTCGAGCAAGAGATGTATAACTCATGCTCATTCAAGCAAACACTCATCCAGTTGGACCGTCTAAACCCTGTCGTCTCGTCCGAAACGCGGAAACAAAACATACCTGTGTGAAATAACCAGAATCTGAATCTTCTGGACGTCCTTGCTTAAATGTAACCACATTCATTTCAGCAGATTGAGAAGGACTCTGAGCAGAGCTATATGTCACGTGCTCGTAAGGCCCAGTTGAGTACGAAGTTGAGCCACTGCTGCTGCTGCTGTTACATGTGCCCTTAGATTGGGTACTGGCCAAACTTGTTGCTGATAAAGATGGACTAAGGCACAGGTCAGACGCACTGACCACATTATCAACCATAGTTACTCCCTCTTCCCGTTTCTTTAAGCAAAAATTGCAGACTCGAATCCTCTCCAAATCATCTTGGCCAGCCTTGGACTTATCAGAAGGAGCCGGAATTGAATTCTCAGTACACTTGGCACAGAACACCCGGCCACAGAGGCGGCAATGGTGCTTCCGGTTAAATATGGTAAACTGGGAATCACACTCGTAGCAGACCCTGCACCTCTGATCGGGCATCCAAAAGTGTTTGGACACGTTCACAGGTTCTGTCCTACGAGGTATCCATGATTTCACCATGTCAACTAGCTCAGACAGCTTGCTGTTGTCAGGGGTGCCCATAGACAAAGATCCACCAAACTCCACACAGCGTTATGAGATGATCATTGACCATTGCCAACAGTTACGCCACATAAGGCTACAAAAGCTCCTGAGAATATCATAGGGCAAAACGAATTTAGTAAATGTGAAGGCCCTAAAACACTTAAAACTTCTCGTCAAACCAATGCAATATATCAAGAACTTGACTAATGAACGTCAAGCTTGAATCTTCATCTAATTAAAAGGGGCCAAAAAATTCTACTTTGATGTTCCTCAAAGCGAATGAGCATAGAAACACAGGGTAACAGGAAGTATAGTGGTGTTAAGGCCGCGTACATTAGCCTCCTAGACAAGGTAGGCCAACGTTGTTTAATCTGCGCCCAAAATTGGATATTGTACAAAATCATAATTAATTGTAGCTGGAACAGGTGTGTTAGCAGATGCTGGGCCTCGAGTCAAACTAGCTGCAGGTGTGTTAGCAGATGCTGGGCCTCGAGTCCAATCGTAAAAGCTCAGTAATCACTAATCATCAGCTTGGCTGAACCTAACGACACCGCAGCCGCAGGCATGTGATTCCTGGCGTCCAAACCCAAGTCCCAGGCTACCCAAACGTTTCTAGAGAATAACTGCTATCTACAGATTTAGTCCCCGCAGGCAATAAATCGATATTTACTACAACAAGGACTTCATCAGAAAAGTAGAAACCTCGTAATTTTATGCATATAACCGAAAATTAAAGGAAGAAGAAACAACAGCACTGGCGAGGGGGTTGTCATCTAATATCTATCACTTACCTTGTTCTGTCCCACCACCGCATATATGTGCAGATAGAAATGTTTAATTTTGGAAAACTGGTGGTTGTTGTGGGTTACCCTTACCCGCAAATATTATCAACCGAAGCTGCCATTTAGCGCCCATTCTCGAAAACCTGATTGGGGGTTGGTTGTTGGGGGTATCTACTTCTCTCTTATTTGTTTTCTTGTAGCTAACACGAGGGTTAAATACCTTGAAACTGTACAAAAATCTGGCATAAAAATCTTTTTTTTTTTAATTTTTACACGTTAGAGTGAAAATGTTCTAATTTACATAGTAAATACTTCCGATCAAATTCATAGCTTTAGAGACATAACCGTCACAGACAAAACCGTGAATCCAGGTTTGATTTTTTTTTCTCCTCTCCTTCTCTACTTTTCACTTCTTCTTCACCCACCTACCTCCCCCGCCACCACACTCCTAAGCCCTACCCACCACCACTCCGAGAAGATGGCACCCACACACCACCCTCTACCAAACCCAACACTGCCACATGCCATCGCCACACAAAGAGAGACAGAAATAAACACACAAAACACATACACAAAGAAGTGCACACACCAACAGAAACACAAAATACACCCATTCACAGAGAGAATGTGTGTGTTTTGTCCATAGGGGTGTGTGGGGGGGGTGGGTAAGTGGAGGGTCGTGCGGCAGTGGAAGGGTGGTACGATGGACTAGGCAGCGGGAGGTGGGGGCACCGTGCTCTACATATTTCATATTTGTTTGAGCCGGAAGGGTAATGTTGGCGCCACCAAATAAATTCTCACTATCGGGTGGCACTATTTACAGCCGCCAAAAGTTAATGACCTGTCTATTACTAAATGCCACTAAATGGCATTGAGTTTTTATTATTATGGATAAAAAGGAGATGATGATGGATACAAGTTTGAAAGGCGATAGTTATTTTAGGAGTAGTTAATTTCTAAGGGTCGTTATTTTTTAAGTTTTGTTGTACTACAAGTATTTGTTGGAAGACATGATATAAGATATAAAATCATCATCAATCGAATCAAACTTTATCTTTTTTTCTTTGAAAACCTTCATATAGGCTTTGCTTTTCTCCGTGAAAAGCCTCCATAGACTAGTTCATTAAAAAGTCCATTTAGAAGTTAGATACTTTTGATTTACATTCGGCACACGACACACTTCCTATAATTTTATTATTGTTCTTTCAAATGCTCTAAAGAAATCTTCAGAAAGAAGCAAAAAAGCATCCATGTTGTAAATCACTTGAAGGATTAGCCTGCAATTTGAAGTCAGGTTTTGAGCATTTGGTTATTGGCGTAAACAAATGGATGTTAAACTCGTTCAATTCGACCAACCAAGCCACTAAATGTCCGAACAAGTCAGACTTGTGAAAAATACAGCAAAGCGTCTTGTCAGTGAGCACAGTGATGGGGTGCGACTTGAAATATGGTTGGAGCTTCAATGTGGCTATCAGCAGTGCAAAGGCTACCTTTTCCGTGTGAGGAGAGCAAAGTTTGGCTCCTTGGAGAACTTTGTTGGCATAATAAATAGGGCTCTAGACCTTATCCTTCTCATGAACAAGCACGCAATGATAGCCGAGCCAGTTACGGTGGGATAAAGGAATAACCATTCTCATGGAAACGGCTTGACAAAAGTGGGGCCTCTGTCAGGTAACCTTTTATGGTGTCAAAGGAGACCTAGCACGCAGTCGTCCATTCAAATGTATTCAATCCCTTAAGAGCTTTGAAAAAAGGAAGAGATCTTTCTAAGAACTTTGAGGGGAAACGGCTTAGGGGAACGATGCCCACTGAGTACCTGCATATCCTTGTTGCGCTTGGTGGAGCCCATAGTTATGGACAGTGTTATAAATAGCGCGCCTGGGCGTAAGGCGCAGCTAGGCTCACACATCGCACCTTGCCTAGGTCTAGGCGCAGCACTTTCAATAAGGTGAACGCCTAGAGAGCCTAGGCGCAAGGCGCATAGCGGGGCGGGAGGCGCAAAGCTAGGCGCATGAGTTGTAGCCGTTCGATTTGACTCCGTGTCTTCACGTGGGCTGTTGATTTCTCTTTTAGTATTTTTTTTTTCTTTTTGTCTTTATCAAGTCAAAACAAACATTTGAAAGACCAAAAGATAAAACCTAGCTACAAAAATCCCCAAATCAGTTAAGCCCAACTCTCGACCACAGCTCTCAGTCTCGCATGGTCACACCTCGCCATTCTTCCATCCTTTTTTTCCAGTCGTCGCCATCGCATCTCCAGTCTCTGCCAGTCGTCTACTGCTCCGATCGCTGCTTCAATCGCCGCCAATGCTGCTCCTCTTTGCGTTGTTGCTCCGCTGCTCCACTGCTCCTGTTTTTGTTGGAGGGCTCTCAAAGATCTTAGATGGGAATATGTGAAGGGGACCGAATCTTGTATTGTACAAAATTAAGAAATAATTTTGAGGAATTGTTTATTTACAGGGGGAAGAAGAGGAAGCTTCAAATTTTAATCTGTACTTTTGGGATGTTGTTTGCTTCTAAAGAACGAATAGATTGGGGTTGTAAATATGTTTACTCGCCATATATATACATTGGTTACCTAGCATTCTTCTTAGAGCGGGTTTATCTTACTTGTAGATGTCTCAGTGCCTTAGTTGCACAATCCGTCTAATACGCACATGATCAAATTATGTGATTTGTTATTTTTAAGTGGATTTAAGACTTTTCTCATTTTAAAAGCTTGTTAGATTATGATGTTATGGAATATGAAACTTTTTCTAGTGTTTAGAAGATTGTTAATTGTCATCTTTTGAAAAAAATTTAAGTAATTTTATTATTTTAATGCACTATTATTTATTTATTTTTAATACTGCGCCTAGCTTCGAAAAAGCGCGCGCCTGTGCCTTGCGCTTTGCGCCTAAGCTCCAGGAACCTTTTGCGCCTTAGGTGCGCCTGCGCCTTTAATAACACTGGTTATGGAAGGGGTAGACAATGAACAATTGAGATGATTTCATGATGCAAAAGTCAAAGACTTGATCTTTTGGACTTTTTTTACACCTCCACCACCGCCTTATGCCTTGCACCTAGGCGCGTAAGGCGTGCGCCTTTTTTGAAAGGGCTAAGCCTAGCCCTAGGCGAGGTGCACTGCTTACACCTCGTGCCTATGCACCCCTTTGATAACACTGGTGGAGCGATGTCCAGAATTGCTTTGATCCTTTCAATATTGGCCTCGATGCTTCTATAAAACATCATGAATCCTAAAAACCCACTTCCTAAGGCAAATTTGGCTAGATTGAGATGCATCTGATACCGTCATATGAGAGTAAAGCAATCATAGAGATCGCTCGCTTATGTGATATTTAGCCTTAAGGCTCTTGATCAGCATATTGTTGACATAGATCTCCATGTTTTGGCCTTTCAAGTGCTTGAAAAATTTATCCAACATGCCTTAATAAGTGGCTTCGGCATGTTTTAGGTTAAAGGGCATGACTTTGTAACAAAAGCGGCCCTGATTAGCTATGAATGTTGTCTTTGGGACGTCGTCCTCATGCAAGCGAATATGGTTATATCTAGAAAATTCATGAAACTTAAAAGCTTTTAGCCAGATGTGGCGTCAATAAAAATATCAATGCAGGGGAGATGATAGCTATCCTTAGGGTAGGATTTGTTGAGATCAGTAAAATCCTTATGAATGTGCCACTCACTGTTGCATATAAGAACCATCACAACATTAGCGACCCAATCTGGGTAGTCGATCTCGTGAATAAAGTCTGTACTAGGAGTTTGTCTAGCTTCTCTTTGGCAATGGCGTAACACTTTAATACAAAAGGGCATTTCTTCTGCTTGATTGGCTTGTGTTTGAGGTTGATGCCTGGCATAACTGCTCCGCTCCAAGCGAATAAGTGGGCAATGGAGTGGAGGAACGAAATGCTCTTTGAGCAGGGGTTCACGAAGCGGCCAAGACTTAACCTACATGATCAAGAAATCAATCATCTTCTGAGTGGATTTTTAGGGAGCAGTGGCTATAGCCATGAGAGGGACGATCCATTCGAAGGAAACGAGAGCTTCAGTAAAGCCATACAGGGGAGAGAGACGGGCTACTCTCTCCTTTGAGATTAAGATTCCCACCTGGAATAATGCTTCAATATAGATGATTTCAACATAGTTGTCAGTCTCAACCAAGACGAGCTTGATGCAATACATATCGATCTGTAAGGTGATGACAAGGGAGTCATCATGCGAAAATTGTACACCACCAAGGTCTAAGTCGATAAAGTTGAGGAAGGCCTTAGTTCGCCTAGCCGATCCTAAACTATTGTTAGCTTGTCGTACATAACTTTTCCTTGCATTGTTGGATTATACGCCGGAGCCAGAGCCACTTGAGACAGTGTTAATGATAGGGGGATCCTTTAGAGAACCCTTTTCTTGCTCTTTAATTAGGGTTTTTGTCTTTGTGAATTGAACAATTGTTGATGCTTTTGGTGAAGTCCTTCAAATAGCCTCTAGCTATGTGGCTTTCAATCTTTCTCATGAGGATTTTGCAATCTTCTGTCGAGTGACCGTGGTCCCTATGGAAGCAATAATACTGTCGGGGGTCTCGCATGTTGCCTGGTGTCCTTATTAACACTAGCCATTTGAGAATGTCTTGTCCTTTGATTTGTTTCAATATATGCTCGTGTCAAATATTCAGAGGCGAAAAAGGCCCCATCGCCTCCTCTCACCTCTGGAGCGCTTCTGTTTGTTCTCCATAACTTAGGGCTCGGATAGGTCCTGCTTGTTTTTTCCCCGTGTATTCCTCATTTGTTGGGGAGGCTGGCATCTTATTATGCCGGCATATACTTTTCTACCCTGTCGAAGAGGTCTGTCATGTCTCCTAGGAGGCGTTTGTTGATCGAGAATCTGAGATGCATGTCTTCTTTAATTGGCCATGGAAAGGTGATTCCAGGATCCAAGTTGTTTATTAGGAGCTTCTTTCTGTTAAAATGGGCATAATAGGATTTAAAGGACTCTTTGGGTCCTTGTACTACACTAAAAAGCACCAAAAGTTCTTACGCTGTACTCGGTTTGTGAGGGAATTGGTGCAGAATGACTCCAGGAGCTGTCTCTAGCATTAGATGAATCTGGGTGGTATGTGTTGGAACCACACATGATCAGTCCCCTAAAAACTAATGGAGAAAGCACGACACATGATCTAATATGGGACCAAGTGTAGGTTCATGCAAAATGAAAAATGCACCAAGTGCTTAACAAGGTCACCCATGCTACCATAAGATTTGTGCGACGACATCTCGAATATTGTTGGTGTTAAAAAAAGCTCGATTTCTTCGATAATGGGGTGCTCAATGATGACTGGTGTCATAACATTGAGCCTCTTTGAATGGCAGTCTCGAGAGTGACCAGAGTGCAGCAGACACACTGCTAAGTGAGCCTCGTAATAGCTCTCATTGGACCGAGCATGTCTGGGATGACAACGCTCCTCATTATTGGAGATTTTGATGTGGTTATCCTTATGAAGCATGAGGATAGGTTCTCTCTGAACTCAATCGTTAGGTGACTTTGGATGCTGTCTGAGAACCTACATGGCCAGGAGGATAAGTGAGGCGTTGGTGGACAGACTATCGCTAAATGATTTTCGTTCGTCGTGCTCGATGTGGCCGAGGACGGCAATTGATTAATGCTTTACAGTTGCTCGATGGATTATTGTATAACTTGATTGGTAGGGAGCAGATCGAGTTGCTCAGCCATAGTTTGAGGAGAAGCAAAATTTCCCTTAGCGGTGGTTGCAACAATGGTGCGATGTTCAAGGGATTGGTTAACCATACTGGTTGTATGCGCTGAGAAGTTTCAATGTGTGAGGCGACGTCTTGAAAAGAGGATTGGCAATGGCTTTATTGTACTGCTTAGCGGCATGATGGGAAGCAGAAGTAGCTCGAGGGGTTGGCAGGTGTGATGAACCGTCTCTAAAAAAGACAAAGGTCTAACTCAAGTCGCTATCTTATTTTAAGATTTATTTAAAATTAACGAGGGAAAACAAGAAATCATAAATTCGACACTTGATTGTCTAATTTAAGCTTTTGACTTACAAAATCGAAGATACATATTCAGAGACTAATTTATACGATGAGAAGGTGTTAAGCACTCCATCATACCCTAAACATTCTCTAACTTATTTTTTTATGATTTTTCTGATTTTCATCCCAAAACATCAAATTTTCTAAAGACACAAATGAAGGAAAAAAGAAAACCTAAGCTAAACAAAATTTGCTTTGAATTTAACATTGATGGTCAAATGGCCTATGTACCTGATCAGACAAGCCAGGATCAAAACCATTGTAGTTCGACAGACCCCAGGGGAGGTGACCTAAATCATGTTGGTCCACCTCCTATCCTTTAATCAGAAAGGATTCTTTTGTTCATCTAGAATTCTTTCTTCAAGATAATTATCAGGTGATTGTCTTCCGGTAGGAGAAGGTAGTTTATCTTTATAACTATGCACGTCAAACATGAGGAAAAAGTACATCAACAATCCTGCTACTGATACGTTGAATTATCCTCGTTCGGGCACAGGCTTAGTTATCAGAGATACCCCGCTGGATCCTCATCCAACGAGTCATAGTTTTCTTGTTGTGCTATACAGATCAGCTCATGAGGGAGTCTTTGAACAAATAGTTTGCTTAATATCTGGAACAAGTTGTGCATTAGCGTTAATGTATCCTGTCCTTCTCGCCTTCTTATTTATTGTTTGTGTGCAGAGAAACTTCCTTTATCAGTTATAGAGAAAGAGAATTTGTTGAAATATATTATAGCATGTTTTGTCGCTACTTGTAGATGAACTATGAGTTCTCGCAATGTCGCTTAGTGTAAAATTGGTCGCGAATGTCCATTGAAATCTAGAGAATGCTATCGGGAAAGTGTTGTTTGCGGCCCGGTCGAAGAATCCTGGCCCAACCCCTGCAAATGAGTTAAATGACGTATCTAGAGCTTGCTAGCCCGGTGAAGAGCGAAGTTATGAAAGAAATGTTGCCCCAAGTTATTTGTGATATTAAACCTGTGTTAACTCATAGAAGCAGATGAACATAACACAGAGAAATATGATCAATGCCCTCAACAACTAGAGTACAAAATTGGCACCGAGTCGTGGTAAATCACAGCGGCAGACTATATACAAGTTATAAATACACGTTCTCACTTAAAAGTTACACCAATTGAAGGCAGAAAATAAATAAATTCAGGTATTCACATCAATGTTCATAGACACCCCGTGCATCATTTACTGTACAGTTACACATGAAGGAGGAGAGGTGTTAACGGAATATTACACGACCCCACCAACTACAAGAAAGAATCACGATGATTTACTAGCTGCACTTCAAGAGTGTAATAGATCAAGTGCACTTAAAGTTTGGAGTAAAGGCCATCGAGTGCAGCATACAAGGGCTCAGCAGCCGTTGGTCTGTCCACTGTCCCAAGAAGAATGTCAGCAGTGGTGAGATAAGGATCGCCGTAAAAGTGCAAATTGGTGTCCATCCTTGTTGCAACAACGTTCCCTTCCAGGGAGACTCCCACAAATGCACCTGAGCAATCAAAACAACATAACCTGTTAGATGCTTAAACAAATCATGTTATCAGTAAGCACTTGTCCAATATTCATCGATGTACACTCATCCCAAGCTGAGTTCAACCGACCCCCCTCCCCTTTTTATCGTGGCGCAGAGTAAAAATTGAACCTACATGTATCCTTCCCTTCATTAAATTCTACATCAACATTGTGCATAAAGCTTCCAAAACAAGTTGCAACAAGAATGACTTGGGGACTGACTTTACAAATTCGGGTGAAAACCTTAGGGATGCAAAATATAGCATAGAAGCGGAAGTAAAATTTGCATAACTTATGGAGCCCAATCAAGGCACTGACTGATCATGTATCGGTTTGGAGCTGACGTGTATTCTGTAAGTTACATTTGTTGTTTAACACTGCGCGATATTTGTATGTGTTTCATAGGATTTCTGATGAATGTCAAGGACTAGTTTCTAAGAGTACGATCACGTGTTCTTTTACAAGAATGAAACAACTATATACATAATTGACAATAAATTCATCAACTACATAGAGTCTAAATCTAGAACACAATACCTTTGCTACAGCTGTACGTATAGCAGATGCCAGATCCCTTGTCACCAGCTCGAATATCAGCTTCCAGCACTCTCCCAACAGGTCCTGCCGCAGCACTGCAACCAACCCCAAAAGAAAAATGCATGCGACTACAAAAAGTTTTCACAGCTTTAGTGTCATGGAGCACAATTATGAAGTCCATAAGCTCACCCCCAACCTATAACAACAAGGATAATGGAAGATCATCAGTTTTTATCCAGCTGCATGATTACGTCAGTACAACGTATAAATCACAGAAGAGCATAGGGATAAAGGAACTTATCAAAGAGAAACCAGAAACAAATTATTGCTTTTTCCCACTTCTGAATTACACCAAAGAGATGACATTCGATGTAAAGGTCTATAATAAGCTTAATCACAGTGGTTCTAGGCAATAGGCATCAATGGGTATGTTGAGATTAGAGGACCAACAAGAGAGAAGTGATTTTTCACTAATGGTTCATACCAAAGAGATGACATTCATTGTATGTATTGTCCATTGACGCTTGGAGAGGCATCTATTGATGTATCTAAAACATAGCCACAGAGGATTTAGGGGAACAAAGGTTCCATTAGGTATGTTGATATGGCTGCATTAGGGGATGAAGAGGTACCGGGCATATTCAGTAAGTAAGTTGGGTAATTTGCAACAAAAATAGAATAAGGGCACATGCCAAGAGCTCAGGAAATATACAAAAAAAAAAGAGAGAGATAATTAACTACGATCTACGAACAATATGGTGTTGCTGCCCCTTTGGTGACTGTTGTAAGCTCAAAGTCAATCTGATGAATGATAGTCCCCATTGTATTATTTCCTACACCTTTAATATTCTGTTAATTTGGTCCCCTCCCCTGTCCCACCCCCAAAAAAAAAAACTTCAACGAGGGAGAAAAGATGCTCAAAACTAATACTAGACCGACATCTATGTATAAGATAGTACCTGAGCACCCCATCCAAAACCAACAGAGACAATAGCAGATGGTGCAGACCATGATCCATCTGATCTTCGAGCAATGACGAGACCGGTCCCAAGTTTGTAAGCAACTAGCATCCCAGCTTTAGCAACCGTTATAATTGCCAGCCCTTTAGCTCCTTTCAGAACTGCTGAAGGCATGGACTTCTCAGGGTTCAACCTGGCAACCTGTCCAGTTAAAGGATCAATTTGTATTGAGAAAGTAAGATGCATATTTCTTCACCTAGATTGATAATCAAAACAGCTCAATACAATCAACGAAAGTGAACTTGAAAAGATGGATAAACCACCTGGCAATAATTACTTAAATAAAACCAATAGCATTTTCTTTAACCTTCTTATACATAGGGCCTGAAATGCAACAGTAAGTTTGATGGAAGAACATTGTCAAGCATTGTCTTTTCTATTTAGAGTTTTTGCCAGGGGTTGGGAGGGAGGGGAGGGGGTGTCGAATAGGAATGGTACCTGACAGTAACTCCTCAATGTACTAGATGATTTATATATCTCATGCTCCATGGACAAGCCCACTGGAAGATTAAGCCACCCTCTTGTGCAAGTCCAATCCACAACATCGTGCTTTGCAACCTGCACTGCGTTGCTGATAGTGTTGATAAGTACACCTTGCAATGGATCGAGTCTATCATAACAAGTGTCGCACACCCTTTGCGGACTCCTCTCCCTGAACTTAACAGGCAATAAGCACCTCCCCTTTGAGCATGCCCTACAAAAGATTCCTCCACAAAATCGACAATGATGTCTGCCACGAGTAAGGGCTGTGAAGGGAGCAGTACACTGCATGCAAGCTGTAGTTGAACTGTCTCGAAGCCACTCAGGGGGATCAGATTCCAGCACCTCTTTGTAGGCATTGCGGTTCATCCCATTCGGCTCCAGGAGTGGTGGAGCACTTGGGATGTAAACTGACGGGTGCAAGAATGTATCTCCATTCTTTGCAGACCCAAGAAATGAAACGTTAGAAGTTGATAATTGCTGAACTGCATCAGCACTTGAATCTTTATTGCACCCAGTCACGATTGCTAATATCCCACTGAGAACATTTTTCAGATTCACTTCAGGATTACTTTGTTCTACAAAGCTAGAATGATCTTCACTTGCATCGTATTCTTGATCAACAAAATCTTCAGATTCATTGGGGAATGGGTAAGCATAATCTTGCCCCATGGATTTTGAGTCTTGCCCTTCGGGTACAGCCCAGACAGAATCACTGTAGTCATCAATATAGTGGAATTTGCTGTTTTCCTTCCCTAGATTGGAAAGTGAAGAATATGAAACTCTTCCTTCTGATGTTGCCATGAATTATGCCGCATGCGTCCAGCAAACGTAATCAACAAGATATCACACTGCATCGTGAACAAAATGTCAATTTCTGTTTGTCACAAACTAAACCTTTTGCCGTCACCCGTAACAAAAATGCCTGATGTATCCATGGGAAGCAGATAAAGTATTGCAAATCTCTGCACTTTATGCATTTAAAGGATGCGATTAAGACTTTAAAAAAAAAAAGCAACTTCTGGAACGAATATTACGCCCTCCACATAAGATTCTTTTTCTTCTACTTGGGCGCTTACCCACCTGCCCGAGCTACGAGCGTATAATTATTTACATGTACGATAATACTTCAAGATTCAAGCCCAAGTGAAAACTAGCCGCACGGCGTTCATTTTGCACTTCGTTGCAGGTAGCATGTACTTAATTGCATAGCTGTAGAATCTAATTACAAAAAAACCCAGGCAAAAAAATTGAAAGTTACGCAAAAAGAGAACTCGCAAATAACACATAAACTCAATTACGTGAATTGATTAATTAGGGACCATCAAAATACAATTTTTCTAACAAAAGTCCAGAATCGTATGAATTTTGTCCTCCTGAACAAAAATATACAACAGTAACTAGAAGATATTGTAATTTCGGATCCTAATTAGGCTTTGCTTTGATATTAAGTCTTGTACAGTTCACCTTTCCCTTGAGGATTATATCCATCCCCGCGCGAACACACACACACAACAAAGATTAATAAAACAACGCAATACCGAGTACGATTACATACATAAAAAACAATCAATTACCTGTATTTCCTTTGTGGTCAATTGGCAGCAGAGGTGGGAGATGAGCTAACGATACGAGTAAATTTGGGTATGGCTGCGTGCTTTTGTGGTATCGTCGTGAGGGAGTCTTTGAAAAGAGAAGATTTCTGCATTGTTGTAGAGAGAGAGAGAGAAAGAGACACACAGAATGAAAACCCGGACAAGGCCCAAAATAAAAATGAAGAAACACCAGCCTTTATATGGGCCTGACACCCTAACTTAAATTAAATGGGGCCTCGGATCAATTTTGATATCATAGACCAGCTGAAATTCGTACGGAAAAGAAGGTAGTTAATAAAGAAATGAAATGAAAGAAGGGAGATCATGAGATATAATGGTTACTTTCTGATCGATCATTATTTAAATCTATTTGGTCGTGTTTTAAAATTCTAAGAGATAAAAATTAGATATTTAGAATGTAAAGAGGGCATCAGTCTTATTTAAATACATATAATATAGATGAACTTTTTTCCTCCTAGAATTTAGACTTGCATCATATGTCAATGAAGAAGGTAGAAGGAACCTGTTTTCAAAAATATTATATTACAACACAAAAAGAAGGTAGGAGAAACTTGTTTTCAAAATATTACAACACAGCTAGCCATTATGGCATGTAGTGCAAAGATAAATTCGATGACATGGTGATTGCTACAAAATAGTTCCCCTGAGTATACGTGACTTTGACTGTTCGTCATGTTCACTGTAACTAGATCCTCCAAAAGCATCATAAAAGTGAAGGCCTCTTCTATATGGTGAATGAGCTTGTTGAACCTGCCGTTTGATCAAATATTTTAGCATCGTGTAGAATCTCTCAATCTCCTGTGTTAAGATTGCACACATTAAAATTAGCACGTGTGGCATATACCATATATAATAGGCTTCTTCGCGTGGTAATTAGAAGCCAGATCGCTCTTAGTGCAGTAGCCCGAACTTTCACTCTTGCTATCTTTTGGTATCATTCCCAATCTTGTTTCCACACTTTGGTTAATCTAGTATGATTTCAGATGAAGGTGAAGTTGAGGGGCCCTAATGCATCGACGCACATTGTGTTTTCTCAGTGCAACAGAATAGATAAGAGAGGTGAGATTTGTGTTAGATCCTGGTTCTATCGTTCTTGGGAACTCCTAATGTAAGGGCTTTAAAATAGATTAATTGTTTGCAGTTACGAATAACCTGGCTAGGGGCAAATAAAATTTGCAGACTTCTTTGATTGTAACCGAATGCACCAGCTAGAGTAGACAAAGAAAAGGAGCTTGTGTAGACGTTGAAATGAGGGTGGATATGACCATTTTGTCAACCGAGCTATTAGGCATACCTTAAAAGAAGGAACATGCACTACGGTTATACCGAGGTTGCAGCCGAACCAAACAACTCGTAGAGAAAGGCATTCAAAGAAAATATGATAAGTTGTCTCAATTTCTTGACGGCAGAAGACACAAAAATTCTTAGAGCAGATATTCTTAGTCATAAGTATGTTTTTTAGCGGTAGTCGATCCAAGATTAGTTTCCATAAGAACATTGAATCTTGGTTGGGAGGGAATTTCCGTAAGGTTGACCAGATATGTGTTGGACTTTCTTTATTCGAATTAAAATTAGGCTTAAAAATGCTTAGCCAAGACATTTCTCGTTGATGTAGCGACTGGTATCCTGATTGACTAAAAAGTCACCATTTTATGAGACCATCCAGAATAGTCCCTAAAGAAGTTGGGGACCGATGATTTTTTCACTTTTTAGGCACCGTGTAAGAATTTCTAAAGTTAAGGATGGAAAAAAGGTAGTGAATTAGCCCCTCTACCATGAAAAGGGTGAGGGAAGCGGAATGAAAAAAAGTCTGACCAATATACAAAAGGTGACCAAAGAGGAAAGAACTACACTGATCAAGGTAGCTCTTCCCGTCGAGACAAAGCAAAACTACCTAGCAATCTTGACAAGGTAGAGCGAAGTGAGACGTGTCATAATAGTATGTTGACATGTTATATATAAGGATGACGATGATCGGTAGGACGAGGTGCTGACAATACAAGTAATCAAAACTCGCTGCTCAATAAGCATGATGTGTCATGATAGCACGATGACACCAAACAATGCGCACTATTTGCTCCTTAGTGATAAAATTGGAGGGACTCGTTATCTTCCGTAGAGGAGGTAAAATATTACTAAAATAAGTAACATAATTGGGTTATGAGTTATTAGCTAAGCAATTAGTCATATTAGAGATGGAATTAAAAAGCGAAAAAAGGTTTGATCTTAAAAAATGACACCATTTCGACCGGTCCAAATGCACCATAAAGTAACTGCAATCCACAAAAAAAGTTGAGAGAAGTACATCATGTTTAAGTAAGGGCTTGGCTAACCAATGACGTGACCAATCTGTCCGTCCCAAAAGAGGTAGATGGTGAACGGAAATCCCAATCGATAGATTAAACTGAATACCTCGAAAATCATCGCAATGTAAAAAAAAAAAAAAGTGATCATTTTTTCATCGATCTAGAGTCACGGAGGCACAAGGGACAATTTGTAAGGACGCGGAAAGTTAAAATTTTAACCGATAACAAAAACTTTCAACATTTATGCCAAACATCTACAAAAGTGTAGCGTATGATGTGTCTCATACTCCCACAAACAACCTATGTATTCATTGGATGTGTCCGGAAATGATATGCTAAATATAGAGGTATGCACCCATTCTTGTGAATCCTCCAAACCATAAGAAGATGGATGCAAAAACAGCACAATGTGAGCAGGGAATATGTCACATAGCTGACCTAGATCCCAAAAAAGAGTTTCTGAAACAAACAATGAACTAACTGACGAGTAAGAAGTGATGGAGGTTATATAGGCTGCAAGCTGGCTCGGAGAAAACCGTGGAATCGAGTAATTTTCCCAGATAGAAATGCGCTGACTATTAACCACAATTCATTGTAGTCATTTCACAACGTTGTGTTCAACTAATATACTACACCAGACCGGAGAAATAATATCATATCGGGTGAGCAGGAAGAAGCATGGCACAGACAATATCGACTGCAGATAACCTAAGCCAACAAGCCAAAAGGTATTGGGTCCCACGAAATCTAAGTCCCACCATTGCCAGAGAACTCTGTCGGGTGAGCAAGAAAAAGCATGGCGCAGACAATATCTGCTCTTGCGCTGATGTAAGAGCAGAGGCCAAAAGCTTCTGCTTTTGCATTAGCACACAACAATGCGCTTAAGGCTGTACTCACTAACCTTTAACATGTATTCAAAAGTCTCAAGTACAACAACTCCAATGTTTACAATTGGATTTTCGATAGAAATATTAACCCCTTAATGATGGTACGTTTCCAATTTATATTTTCTTTGCTCCAACTATGAAGTGCAATCACATATATCACTTACATTGCGCAGCACTCCCAAAAATGGTGTAAAACAAGAAAAGAAGAAGTTTCTCGCAGAATTATAATGCATGATCAATCATATGCTACAAATAACGTGAGATTTTGAGTTCCACCTTTCTAGAACTAGTGCTTCTTAAGAGTATAAAAGACGTTGAGCTTTTTACTGGCAGTACATATCATTGTTGTACTTGTACGACCAATATCCATGTGCCCTACACTAATACATGCCTTCATTTGTATGTGGAAGGTTTAGATATCTCCATCAACAACTCCAATTAAAGAATGGCTTGTTTGTGAAACTTTCATGGAAGAAGGAGCAAATGCTTGTTGTGGAACAGGACACTGTATGGAGATGTCTTCAACTATATGTGGAGGCATTAAGGTAATGGAAAACTAAGAATTATGTGACACGCCTTATGGCAGTATCTATGGTGGGATTCTTTCCGACCAACATGATACATGAACAATTTGCAAAGACCATCCGGAATGAACGTCCTCCCCTCTATTTGTAGGACCATACAACATAGAAGAGCTCTTCCTAAACAAGAATAAGATCAATATTGCAAATATAGTCAATGATTCAGAGCACGAGCCAGTTTTTTACAGATATATTCATTGTACCAGACTACGCACTTTTATTTATAATTTAAAACCTTTTTAATGGCCCATACCGTGGTGATTGCCTTGGTGGTGGTGGAGGAGGAATGGTGCTTGTAATGGTGGTAACGATGTTGTGGCGGTGGTGACATATGACAACATGCTGGTCGTGATGGCACTTGTAGTGAATTTGAGTTGGAGCTGATATTTGGTGGCAACCACCATTAATGCACAAATTAGGGTGAAATTGACCAAGATGGTGATATTCATTTCCTCAAGAAATATTTTAAGATTTATTTATATTTATTTTTGAACCCAACCCGTTAAGAATACATCAAAAACTTGATGACTACTTTATATAAAATTTCTAGCTCTGCAGCTGTAGATACGAATAAGAGTGACACCTCTTACAAATAAGAGGAACACAAAAGTTATTGTCCGGTATTGCAACGCTACTTGCCAATTGTTGTTGTTGCTAGTTAGTGTCTTTTATGCCACTAACAAACAGAGTCTTTTAGCTAAGACGTGAAAATTATAAAAAAGTGAAGCTAGTTAGTGTCTACCAAAACCATATAGAACAAAATATATTGTATTTGTTGATTAACAATTAATGCTCTACCACGTAACACGTAGTGGGTTCGGAAACATACCGTGTGGAGTCTCTGAATATTTCGATGATGGATCCTTGTTGTTACGAGCCTCCAACACGCTTGATCTTTTTCGCAAGTACAAAAAACGGCTATTAGAGTCGAGTTCTTCGTCCACGAACCAAATCCTAGAGCTTGGTGATTGCTCTAGAGAGAATGTTATAGAGAGAGGGATTGTCTTGTGACTTATTGTCTCTCACCTATGATTTATTTGGATATCTCTAGTCTTTATATAGAGATAGTATTTAGAGACAAGCTTTACCTCAAACACTTAGGAGATAAAGTTGTATTTATCTCAAATACCTATGAGATAAATATTGTATTTATCTCAAACACTTAGAAGATAAATGTCCTCTAAATAATTGTAATTATCTAGACTAACAAATACACATTATCTGTTAGTGGGCGGATAATGGGTCCACTGACCCAATTTATTAACAGCTCCCACTCGCCCACACACAGGGCAAATAAATCGTGTAGTCCCTCCTTATCTCTTGTCCACTCATCTCCTCATACAGGAAATGGAACGTGCGACCTACGAGAAATGATGTCCAGTTGAGGAGTATTGTATTAAGTTATCACCAAACTAACACAATACATCACTCTAAAAAATCTCGTATGTACCCCAGATAGTTCAACTACACCAGATTAAACACTCTCAAATCCCTCATAGTGAGCAGTGTTAAACCTCTCATATGTTATGTATTCATGACTCATATCGAAACAAAAATCGACAAAGTCGCCCGGGCTATGAATCACACAACATGGTATAATATTGAACTTTCTTCTCAAAGCCCTCATGTCATTCCAATTAGACCCAACCGCTTTCCTAGACATGCCCCGCGAGACCGCATCATCCATGATCCAAGGGTACATGCTAAAGTAGCGACATTGAGTATCCTCTTCATGACATAGTCTAAGGTGAAAAGGGTACCATATAGGATCAAAAACATTTCGATCCAAGTGGCTCACACAGTGACGAAGCAGGGATTCATTCGTCACTCCCACTGTCGGTCTGCATTTAGCACATGCAGTATGATTTGCATGCTATGGCGTAACCCGCAAGGGCGTGTCACATAAATGTATAATAAAATACGCCATACGAATCTGGGTCTAGTCGTTGTACAAGCGCCTAACCTGAGTTTTTCAGCCCAGTCACTCTCATAGTGCCTGCCTGAAATCTCACATTCGGCTGTAAACAGGCTACATAGAGTTGTGGAGATACTCTATGATCGACCTAACTTTATAGGTCTCATCTTAGCTCCAACTAAGGCGACATGTTTGCTTTATAAGCTGTATCATCTTATTCGCCCTCTTGGCGCCTAAGACAATTATGTCTCATCTTGCTCGCTATCTTAGCGCCAAGGTGAATTACCCGTGTGAGTGGGTCAATTCGAGCCTGGTGACACTCTCAATAAGGATGTATATGTAATCACAAAGATTATCCATTCATTCCAAGATAAACTCAAATCAAGGAATGAAAATTTAATATAATAAATAATGTCAAGTACATGAGATGCCATAAACATATCAAACCCTACGTAGTCCCATACTCCTAATGTGAGAAAGGAAAACATCTCTAGCAATAGGCTTGGTCAAAGGATCAGCCACCATTCTGCCAGTAGGTATATACTTTATGGTCACCTCTCCTTGCACAACTAAAGTTCTAATGAAGTGATAACGAAGGCCTATGTGTTTGGCCTTCCCATGATATTTTGGGTCATACAAAATCTAGGGCAGCTGTATTGTCACAGTGAACAATGACAGACTCGTCTGCATGAGTTGTAACCCCTATAGCCTGTAAGAATGACCTCAACCAAACAGCTTCCTAGACTGCTGCTGAACAAGCAACATACTCCGACTCCATCGTGGATAGGGCGATGCAAGTTTGTTTCTTACTGCACCAAGAGATAGCTCCACCTCCTAATATGAATGCATAACTTGAAGTGGATCTGCGCTTATCTCTATCACCGCCCCAATCAGCATCGCTGTATCCTCTCAATCTCAAGTCTCCACCATGATAACACAGGATGAGATCAGCGGTTCCACGTAAGTATCAAAGAATCCTCTTCACCCATTCCAATGAGTGGGTCCAGGATTACTCTGATAACGACTCACCATTCCAATGGCAAAGCAGATGTTTGGACGCGTACACAACATAGCGTACATCAGACTCCCAACTGCAGCCGCGTAAGGCACTTTGGACATTCGATTCTTTTCCTCATCATTCTTTGGGCATTGGTCTGTGCTTAAAGTACACGCCTTGTCCATTAGAGTGTCTATGGGTTTTGAGTTATGCATACGGAATCGTTCAATGACCTTCTTGAGATATGTCTCTTGAGAAAAACCAGAAGTCTCTTTGAACGATCACGTATGATTTTAACCTCGAGCACATAATTAGCTTCTCTCATTTCCTTCATCTCAAAAGTTGAGGACAACCACTTCTTGGTGGCGATAATGAAACTCGTGTCATTCCTAGCTAAAAGAATGTCATCCACATACAAAGAAAGGATCATAATATTTTTCTTGGATCGTTTAACGTAAACGCAATGATCTTGTTCAATCATTTCAAACCCTATAGAGGTAACGGCATGATGAAACCTAAAGTACCACTGCCTAGACGATTGTTTGAGACCATATATATTGAGCCGGCAAACTTTGCTCCTATGTCCCTTGACTTCAAAACCCTCAAGTTGAGCCATATAAATCTCTTTGTCTAGTTCTCCATTGAGAAACGCAATCTTAACATCCATATGAAAAAGTTCTAAATCCTGCTAGGCGACAATAGCTAGGATCAGACGAATTGAAGAAAATCTCACCACTGGGGAGAATGTGTCTTCATAATCCACACCCCGCTGTTGGGTATAGCCTTTCGCCATAAGACGTGCCTTATATATGTCAATTGACCCATCTGTCTTGCGCTTGACTTTTAAAACCCACTTGTTTCCAACAGTCTTGCGCCTTAGCTGAAGGTCAACCAACTCCCAGACCTGATTCTTTTTCATTGAGCTTAACTCATCTTTCATTGCAGTCATCCACTAATTACTAGCAGGTGAAGATAAGGCTTCTTCCATATAAGTGGGCTCATCTTCATCAGTTCGAGTGCACATAAGAATTTCATGTCAATCTCAAAATGACGACGTGGAACTCTTCCTCGTGCACCTCTACGCAATTGAGAATCTTGTTGACCTGATGGTGTGCTCTCACTGTCTAGGATGCTCCCTCTAGGTTGAAGATCACTTATACTATCTTCAGCGACAACAAAATGAGGAACTAATTCCCCGCCTTCACTTGGAGATGATAAAGTAGCTTCAACTTCCTCTAACTCATGGAGGTCAAGATTCTTATTTGCGTCTCCAATGTTAGGAAAATTACTCTCTATGAAATCGACATCACGAGACTCTATTTCAGTCTTTCTACCATTTGGATGTTCACCTACATCACATAGCCTTTAGAGTTTTCAGAATACCTCAAGAAGATACTCTTTTTAGCTCTAGGCCCTAGTTTCCCATACTTATGAGAAGTACTGTGAACATAACCTACTGAGCCCCATGGGCGCAAGTTATCCAAAATTTGGCACTTTGGCCATTCCAAAGCTCGTATGGGGTGAATTTGACTGATTGTGGCACTCGATTAAGTATATAGGTTGCAGTCAAAAGAGCATCCCCCAAAAAGATATTGGGAGGTTTGCTCGCGCCATCATAGACCTCACCATGTCTAACAATGTTATATTCCTTCTTTTCGCAACACCATTTTGTTATGGAGTACTAGGAATAGTAAGTTGCCTGCGTATTCCTTTTTCCTCACAAAACTTCTTGAACTGATCGGACAAATATTCGCGTCCCCGGTCAGTGCGAAGAGTTTTTAAACTCTTCTCTTTCTGATTCTCAACCTCTGCTACAAAGCGTTGAAAATAATTCAAAGCTTCATAGCGATGAGATATCAGATACACTTAACCATATCGCGTATAATCGTCTATCAGTGTAAGGAAATAAGAGGCACCATGGCGTGCCTTTACACTCATAGATCCACATATATTAGAGTGAACTAGCTCAAGAGGCTGAGTTACTCTCACAGCCTTTTCAAAAGGGTTCCTACATGCTTTACCCGCCAAACAAGCCTCACAGGTTTGTAGATTGACTCTTGCGAGTAGGTCCAAAAGGCCTTCTCTAACCAAACGAGGCATTCTATCTTGGCCTATGTGGCCCAGTCTTGCATGCCAGGTGGTAGAATCATTCACCACATAAGAATAAGAGGACTGAGAATCAATTAAATCCAATTGAAAAAGACTATCCATGCAAAAACCATGTCTGAGCAAAATATCATCCAAAAAGATGTCCAACTTATTTCCCCTAAAAATAAAGGAAAAACCACTGTCTAATAAAGCAGTAACTGAAAGTAGATTAAGCCGAACAATGGGTGCATATCTTTACATCCTCAAGAATCATTGTGCGCCCAGTGCGCAACTTGAGCTGGTAAGAACCAACCCCTAGCACTTATTCGGAGCTATTGTTTCCCATGAAGATATGTTTGCTTCCCGCTAGAATTCGGTGACAATCTACGAACCCCTCTCGATCACGTGCTACGTGTTTTGTTGCACCTTATTTGGCTAAGTGCAATCACGAGCAAAGTGTCCTTTCTGTTGACAGTTGAAGCATTTAACTTTAGACAAATCATTTTTCCCGCCACGTTTTCCTCTCTTGCGTTTCTTCTTCCTTTAGTGCAGAAGTGCTAACTTCGCCTTTCTTACCTTTCTTACTTTGTCTTTCGCTATTGTCATTTTCATTGCGCGATCCCTCTTGGGCGACATAAGTAAGGGTCTTATCAGCATCTCGAGTCTCGGCCTTAAGGATGACATGCTGTGAAACATCAGAAAAGTTCTTGATATTTTTACTGTGGGTCAATATCTGTTTCATATTGGCCCACGAGGCTAAAAGAGACCTTATGACAGCTTTGACTTGCTGCTCATCTGTGAGCGCATGGCCAGCATCCCTTAGCTTACCAATCATATTGGACATCACTCTTAGATGTTCACTTATGGTATGCTTACGATCTTTTGTGTATTCCTCAAACTTAATCTCAAGGCTACGAAGCCGCGTAGTTGAGGTTCCACCAAAAGAGAACTTGAGCTGATCCCATAAAGCTTTGCAAGTTGGAAGTTCATCATACGGCCCGATTAGATCATTTTGCAAGCTGCTCAACAAGGTGTAGCGCGCACTACGATATTTCTGATTCTATTTTCTTGGTAGGCAGTGTGGTCTTTTAGGGGTTGCCCCTCAGTGGGCGGGACCATCTCTTTGGTCAAGTGCTCATCGAGCTCTTATTCGTTTAGCATGAATTTCATCTTTTTGTGCCAAACGTCATAATTATCTCCGTTAAGTTTCTCACCCTTAACGAGATCAGCTATGACATTCTTGGTGGCCATGCTATTCACTACATTAGTTTGCGCAATAAAAAATACATTAATTATACATCCCTATTTTTATTTCAAAAAATTCAAATGAAAAACATAATCCTTCCTCACATCATGAATCGAAAATTTGCTAAGCTCGTAATCATCTCCCATGTATGTGAGTTGGGAAAATACTTTCCAAGTAATTTTTTGCAATAAATTTCATCATTATATAAACCACAATGTAATAAATCATCCACTTGATAATTTAGAACAATGTAATTGCACCATACAATAAAGTGTGCAAGGACTCCATTGAGCCCTATTGGCGTTCTAATAACTTATGCTAATAAAATTCTGGCTTGAATAATGTGCGTGTGAAATTACATCTCCGTACAAGGCTTTCTAAAAATATACAGAAAAACAGTAGAATACAATATCTTTGAGAATCCTACTACAAATTACTCCAATAAAACAAATGGAGATATCGCACAACACATTATTCTCAAAAGAATTTTCTTAAAACAAGAGTAAACACATAAACATAAGTTTTTCAAGAATGCCAATCTAATATCCATCAATTTAACCTAAAACTAGCATGCTCAAATAACAAGTTGAAAGGGTAATTTAAATGGATGAATATGTCACATTCTCCTTTCAAGGAAAACAGGCGTAAAGACCTTGAAATTGAGTTTAAAGAGATGTGGGCTTACCAAAAACCTAACAAATATATCTCAATAAAAACATATTTAAACCATAACACTAATCAAGGTAAATAAATAAAACATAATTCATCTATGTCATATAGCTTTCCATAATATTTATTTCTACCCACAAAGTGCAAAAATTAATATTTGCGCATTATTCGTATTTTTTTGGACCATAAAAGTACTACAAAAATACTCACAAATAACCAAAAAATGAGAGATAAATTCTTAAAAGATGACAAACAGTAAATTTAATCTTAATATACCCTCTAGAATTAAAGAAAAATTATGTGTGCATCAAAACAAAATTTTAAAGCTAATTTCTCTAGAAAAAGTCATTTAAAAATTAAACAGAACACGCACAGAGGGTATTGAGGTAAATTTAACACCATAGAAAAATTACAGAAGCCAAGATAAGATTTCAAGCACCGGCGGTGGTGTCAGAACCAGCCGGAAACAACCTCACGAGCCTCCACGCGCCGTCGTGCGCGTGGGCTACCTCTGGCTCTCTTCGGTTGGCGCGTGTAAAGCACGAGCGCGTGGGTGCACGAGAGCGTATCTGCAGGCGCGTGTGAGCGCGTGAACACGCGTGGGCTCCTATCTTGGCCCGTGGGAACGCGTGCGGCGTGTGGGGAACGGGCTTTGAGCGTGGAGGCTTTTCTTGAGCGCGTGACGCGCGTCCTTGGAGCGTGGGGCGCGTGCTCGTCTTCTTTAATAAAAAATCCTAATTTTCAGCTGTCGTCATGCGCGATGCTAACTTTGGGTTGCCATATCTCTCATCGTTTTTAAGTCAAATAATGCGTGCAATATGTCGTTGGAAAGCTTATGCGACAAAGATTAATTATTTATCAACCGATCATGATAAAAACTGAATATCATGCTCCGAATTTGAGTCCCAAAACTCGAAAAATCACAATTTTTTGAAAAATAAAATCGTGATTTCTCACGAACCATGCATTCAAAAATTACCAAATTTTACGTAGTTCGTCCTCAACCATAAGAGAACAAAAATATATAATTAATTTTTAGAATAACATGCTCAAAAATTTTGAATTTTTCATAATGTGTCTCATATATCGTATTTGGAAAAAATCGCAACATGCACATAATTTATTCTAGCATGTTAAAGGCGAATCAACAAGTAATCATGCTCTGAAACCAATGTTGATTAACAATTAATGCGCTACCACGTAACATATATTGAGTTTGAAAATATACCGTATGAAGTCTCCGAATATTCCGACGATGGATCATTGTTGTTACGAGCCTCCAACACGCTTGATCTTTTTCGCAGGTACGAAAACGGCTACTAGAGTCAAGTTCTTCGTTCACGAACCAAATTCTAGAGCTTGGTGATTGCTCTAGAGAGAGTGCTATAGAGAGAGGGATTGTCTTGTGACTTATTGTCTCTCCTCTCACCTATGATTTATTGGGATATCTCTAATCTTTATATAGAGATAGTATTTAGAGACAAGCTTTACCTCAAACACTTAGGAGATAAAGTTATATTTATCTCAAATACCTATGAGATAAATATTGTATTTATCTCAAACACTTAGGAGATAAATGTCCTCTAAATAACTGTAATTATCCAGACTAATAAATACACATTATCTATTAGTGGGTGGATAATGGATCTACTGACCCAATTTATTAACAGTATTATGTTTTTAGTTGCCATTTTTCCCATTACTGCTTTGTTACGGGACAAAGTTTATGCATTTAAAAGTTTATAGAAAGCTTTACGTGCAAAGCAAGCATGCAAGTACCCTTTGAGGGAATCTCTCCTTATTTAGCTCACCTAGACAAAGCGGTTATAGGATGCCCATCTATCTCTGGGTGAGTTGGTTGCCACCAAATACCAGCTCCGTCTCAAACACACTATAGGAACCATCACGACCAGCATGTTGTTGTATGCTACCACTGCCACTACATCACCACCACCATTACAAGCACCATTCCTCTGCCACCACCACAAAGACAATCACCACTGTGTGGGCCATTAAAAGATTTTAAACTATAAACAAAAGTGCACAGTATGGTAAAATGAATATATCTGTAAAAAACTGCCTTGTGCTCTAGATCATCGACCATGTCAACAATATTGATCTTATTCTGGTTTAGGAAGAGCTCTTCTATGTTGTATGGTCCTACAAAGAGAGGGGATGAGGTTCATTCCAGATGGCCTTTGCAAATTGTTCAGTATCCAATTGGGTGGAAAGAATTCCACCATACATACTCTCATCAAGGGTGTCACATAATTCCAAGTTTTGCACTACCTTAGTGCCTCCACGTATAGGTGAAGACCAAAGCAAACTTGAGTTAATGACTGAGGATCATTTCAGAATACCCTTTGCAAATTGTTTCATAATTTGAAGTCCAAATGCAACTTTCATGACTCTACAGAGCACCTTCCGTCATAGAAAAATGCAAATGTCAATCTTGCATTTGTCATTGAACATAAAGTGGAAGATAAAAAAACATGTTTTCTTTTTTAAATTAGGGATAATATCGCTTATATCCCTCATTTTAAGATAAATTACAGTGAAAGACGTATATTTCAAAAATTTACAATCGTATCCAAAATGTGAAAATTTTGTATGAGATATGCCCACCGTTAGGGTTCTGTGACCCTAACCAACAAATTTTGCTAATGTAGTACTACAGTATTTTAAAATGGCAATATTACCCTTTCCTTCTTCCCATTTCCTCTGTCTTCTCTCATAACCACTGCACCACCCCAGAATCATCAACCATAACCACTACACAACTCAGTCACTCTCTCCCAAAAATCCCACCCCAACATCATAGGTGCACACAGACACACACTTAAAACACCCCCACTGATCACAATAGTGAAATCTCTTTTATGTCTGTTTGTGTGGCCTTTATCAACAGAGAGAGAGAGAAAGAGGCACGAGATTGTTCCGTCGCTAGTTAGCATGAAAACTAGCTTCAAGTACAACTAATCTCAACAACCCATTTTCAATACTAGTGTGATGGAAGCATCCCTTCATTACAGAGCCTTCACTCACAATACCAGCATAAGAGATGTATCCTTTTTCCTCTTATCTCGAACCCGGAGAACCCAAACCCACCTCGTCCTCACAAAAGGAGACGGTGGACGACCACCAATCAGCCTTCCACCACTACTAAAGCAGCCTTCCACCACCACCAATCAGCCTTCCACTACCTCTGATTAGTCCACGTAGTCTGCAATTGACCCACTGCCACTAGATGACCAAGCACCACCTCAAATTGACCCTCCACGGCCAACCACTGGCGTCACCTCCAACACCAAAATATATAAAACACACCTGTACATACTCACGCCACACAGATTCCACGGCTGTCCTCCGTCAAATGGCTACACCAAAAATTACCGTACTTGTTTATCCAATGCAACTCCTATCACATCAACTGAGATTAAAATCTCATTAACCAAGCCAATTTTTTGGCTTCAATTGAAATCGGAATAAATTCGGGGTGGTGCAAATGGGATTCTGGTTGTGATGCCTAATTAGGGTTTAATGTCAAGTTTCGTGGGGGTGGGGGGGTTTTTGTGTATCTCGTGTGAGTGTGAACATGTGTTCTGTGGTGTGGGGGGGGGGGGGTTGGAGAGTGGGAAAAGGGGAAGAAGAGAGGAGAGGTAAAAAGAAAGAAAGAAATGAGAAAGGTTAAGGCTGATGGAATAAGAGAGACACGGGGAACACAGACAAAGAAAGAGAGAGAGGGAGGGTTTGGTCTAGAGGGCAGTCATGTCATTTAACACGAAATTCTAACACCGTCCGCATTCTGTCTGATCAACGGACATAAGTGATATAAACCCTAACCTATGTCATCGGCTATAATATATCCCTAAACTCAAGGATATAAGTTATATTACCTCTTTAAATTATTATAATCATAAGGAGTTAGCCTGGTAATTAATGAAGGGTCTGTTTGACACAGCTTTTTTTTTTCAGTGGTCAGTTTTTAAAGAGCAGCTTAATTTATTTTTTTTTACAAAAAGAAGTGGGTGTTTGATAACTCTTTTTTTTTGAGTTTTTTTTTTTTTGGGTGTTTAGTAACCTTTTTTATTTTGACTTTTTTTTTTTGTAGTGGTTTGCGGTGGCAGTGGTGGGGCGTAGCGGTGGTCGACGGTGGTGGTGGCCAGCGGTTGTCGCGGCAGTCGCTGCCGGCGGTGGTGGCCGGAGGTGGCCGCCCGGTGGTGGTTGCCGGCGGCCGGAGGTGGCTGTCGGTGGTTGCTGTCTGGCTGCGATGGGTGGTGGCTGCCGGAGGTTACTGCCGACGGTGGTGGCCGGAGTGGCCTCCGGCCAACGGTGGTGGCCACCGCCCACTGCTGCCCGGTGGTGGCTGCCGGCGGTCAAAGGTGGCTGTGGTGGTGGCTGCCGAAGGTGGCCGCCCGGTGGTGGTTGCTGCCGGTGGGAGGTGGCTGTCGGTGGTTGCTGTCTGGCGGCGGTGGTGGCCGGAGGTGGCCTCCGGCCAGCGGTGGTGGTTGCCGACGGTCGGAGGTGGTTGTCAGTGGCTGCCGGGTAGCGGTGGGTGGTGGCTGCCGGCGGTGGGTGCGTTGTGGTGGAGGTCTCAAAAAAAAAATTTTAAGTGAAAAAAAAAGAGCTTTCTCCTCTTTTTTTTTTACTCTACAATTTAAAAAGTGGGTTTTTAAATTGAAAAAAAAAGAGTTACCAAACACCCCATTTTTTCCCAATTTTTAAAACTGAAAAAAAAAGAGCAAAAAAAAACTCCGTCAAACGGCCCCGAAGTTCTTTTCCTTCCTTAACTTTTTGGATTCAAGCCCGACATGTGTATGGAGCGCTCTTAAGAGAGTCTCGAAAGAGAACTTAGTTTCAGTTGGATAAGCTTGTATGAGCATATTCCTACTAGAAAAAAATATATATCTATGTAATGTTCTACGTTTTTTTTTACTATTTCAATATCAAAGAACAAATTAAATTAAAATAACACAATCATAATACAATATATATACTAGATTAGGGTAGAGTTAAGAAAATCACTAGATAATTATTGCCCTTTTTAGCTGTCCAACTCAGAATCAAAGACTCTAATTACCATTTCTTTCTAACTGTCATTTAAAAGTCAAATATTATGCGTATGTCTTCTTCTTTTAATTCCTTATCTTGTGGTATTCAGGAGCTCCCTTCCCCATTTCTCTCTGCTCATCAAAGTAAAAAACACAAAATTTTCTAGGAAATTACAATAAAATAATAATAATAATAAAAAGAAATGCTTTCCTTGCTTTTGTTTTGAAAATATGGATTTTGTCTAGAACCCTTCATCAATATTTTCCTTTTCCATCTATTCTCTCCTGTATTTTCTTCTTCCATTTTATATCCCCTTCCTCAACTTAACATCAGATCAGATCAGATCAGATCCTAATATATTCCTATTCCAACTTTAATTTAATCATATCACGAAGATACACTGATCGGAATCGGCAGAATAGATTACAAAGAGATGAAATCGGCAGAATAGATTACGAGTGCAAAATAATCGGAGTTACAGAGCAAAGAAAGAAAATATAAAAGATGCTGTATCTTAAGCAACCCAGCTTCACAATTGGTTTTTGACACCCTTGAGGTTAGTCTTTCAGTTGAATGCCCGTTTGACCCAGTCCCGAGCCCGCGGCTCGGGATCTCTAACTCACAACACCACCGAGTCAGCCCAATGGCGCCGTCCGAGAATAACTCGCCGCTGCCACCGCCGCCTACCACCAACGGCGGCGACTCACCCTACTCCCTACCCTCCGTCGCTCCTCCCGGCACTATCATGCAGGATTTCAGGCTTTACAAGACTCGATCGGTATATGCATTCGCTGATAACCAATAGCTGATTTATGTGCTTATGGTTTTGCTTTCACACGCATGTTTTGTTGCTATGTGTGTGTGTCTTCACTTCAATGTTGGTTTTAGCTCTTTTTCGGAATTTAAATAGGCTGTTGGATGTTACGGAGTTAATGTGATCGCGTGGCGTTGACCAAGCATCAATGCGACAAACAACAATGGAGTCTTAAAATAGAATTTTGGATTCAGACGCGCTGTGTATTAGATATTCCATGGTAATAACAAGGTAAACACTCGTGAAATTATAAAACATATCGAGTTAAGCATAAGTAAAGGTTCTTCAACTGTTGTACTTTACATTGTTTGTTGGATTTGGTTTATGTCCGAGTAGTATGTTTAGCTCACTTGCAACGAGAACGTGGTTGCAAAAATGTGAGAAGTTGACGAATGAGTGGAAGGATAACATTTAGAAAGAGCTAAAACCAGTCCGTTGGTTATATCGAGTGCTGAAAAAAAGACCATCCTCTTGCATGTTTGGCTAAAAATTCACTGTATGTGGTTTACATGAGCGGTTGGCCATCCATGGTTTTAAATGGACATAGCCCAATTCAGTTACATAAACTTGTGTGTTCTAGTTTGGCTATTGCTGGTCTGGAGGAATAACACTACCACAAGAAAGCCACTCCTGCAAGAAAACCACTCCTGTTGATTCTATTTAAGTATATTACAAAGAGCTATCCTTGTCCATTCCGCGCGGTGAAGTGATGTTAAATTATAAGTGAAATGACAACATCTAATACCATAAAAGTGATCAATATCCTTTATCTGCTAAAAATCAAAAGAGAAAGTCATTTCATCTCTTTAGTCAGCCTTTCCACATGGAATGAATATTTTCAGGGTTCAAAGTTTCAACAAACTTCTTACTTACAATATCAGTCACGACTTCTCATTTAGTAATGCATACTCATTTCTGTTTCTTGTCTTCCTAGAGTCGTATTAAAATTCACGGCTTGTATACTGTATGCATTCATGTAGTTATTGTTCTTTTAAATGTTCATGTATGTACTCACAAGTCACAGATAACCGTTTTTTAAATGGGTTTTGCTGCAGACTTTTTACATGGTTGGAATGGATGAGAGTAGAACATACTGGAGAGTGGTAAAAATTGATAGATTGGAGCCTTCTGTTCTTAATATTTGTGAAGATTCTACTACGTATACAGAAAGAGAGTGTTCTGACCTTTTGACAAGAGTACACGAGGGGAACAAGCCCACGGGAGGGCTTACCTTTGTCACCACTTGCTATGGCATTGTTGGTATGCAGGTTTTTTTGAATTGTTCTATTCAAAAAGCTCTTTTTTATTTTCCTTTGATTTTTTAAGGACACTCACCCTGAGATTTTTGCTTTTCAGGGTTCGTGAAATTTTTGGGGCCTTATTACATGTTGCTTATTACAGAAAGGCACCAGATTGGTGCAATATGTGGCCATACTGTATATGCTATCTCCAAAAGTGAGATGATCGCATTTCCGGACTCGGTTGTTCGGTCGAAGAATGAGGACAGGTCAATGTTCCTTCACTCGAATGCCTAATCTATGTCAGCTTTATAGGAGTGTTCAAAATTAAAATGGGATAGATGTTTTATTTGCGTTCTTAGAGATTGTCATTGTGATTGGGGGCCGTTGTTTGGTGCTATTCCATAACCTTTGCCACAAAGTAAGGGCCACTCACCTCTAGCTCCCATATATTGAACGAACATTGATTAATGAAACTTGAACAGTAATATTATTGCGATTTTCTGTCATAGGGGTAAGGGGCTGTTACTCCCAATTCGAACATCTGCCCTTCAGGGTGGACAATTGTTACCCACCTTTTCGCTACGCATTGATTCTGACCAAAAATACACATCATATTTACTTGAATTGACACTGTGCTAGATTGATGGCTTCGGCTGGTTTCTTTATACATGGTGCAGTTCTTATGCGTACATAATCTCTCCTAGACCGTATGAAGTTGGCCAGAATAGCACCGAAATATGGCCTGTTGGTTATAATTTCCGTTTTTTTAGGGAGCCAAGTTTTGGACTTGGTCAAGAACAAGGAAAAGAATGAATTATGACCTATGAAAGTATAACATATAGATGAGAAGTGAGCTTTTTTTCTGATTAGATACAAAACAAGGTAAATTAGGTACCAGAAAGGGCCCCTAGAATATTCCGATGTTGGATCTGAAACACATTGCTCAATACTTCTTGCAGTAGCTTTTGGGTTTCGAGTGATGCTAAGCTGTTATTGCAGATATAGTTTTAACGTTCTTCAAATTAGACGGGGACGCTTTTTGCTTTCGCTTTTATTTTTGCTAAACGGTTTCTCTGTATTCTTTTTATATATATATTGATCTTATCTTTCTGTTTCTGATGTCATAGATACAAGAAGCTCCTATGCATGGTGGATCTTACGAAGGATTTCTTTTTTAGCTACTCATACCACGTTATGCGCAGTCTCCAGAAGAATACATGCGAGAATGAGAGAGGACAGGTCCTTTATGAAACTATGTTCGTCTGGAATGAGTTTTTAACTCGTGGAATTCGGAATCTCCTCCAGAATACTCTTTGGACTGTTGCTTTGGTCTATGGATTTTTCAAGCAGGTCAGTGTCAAGGCTGTTTCAGTAGCCAGGTGTCGTAGGCTCAGTAAAATGCTTTATTCTATTTTTCTTATTCACCTTAATATATTTTCTTATTTTACCATAAATTCATGTTTATTTGAAGCTACCTATGAAAGTGTTTTCGAGGATAAAAGATTTGAAACTGCCTAATTTTGGGAATTGTTTCACTGATATGGGAGTATAATTGGACATTGGCATGAATTCTTAGCGGTGTGGGTATGACAAGGCTAGACCAGTTTACTTATGCGTAGTCAATATGACTGAAAAAGTCTTGTAGGTTGTCTTCTATATTTTTGTTTCCCTAGCTTCAGAGACATGACATTGATTTTATGGCTTTGTGCCCAGGCGGCTCTCTCAATATCTGGGGGGGACTTTACTCTGACGCTCATTGCAAGACGTTCACGTCATTATGCTGGTACAAGGTCAGGATGACACATTATGGTGAAGAATAAATTATTATTTAGTTTCTTTAATAACCGAGGTTCTGGTGTGGTGGTAGGGTCCTGTGGTTAACATACTTGACACTTTTTACGTAATTGTGCTTAGTTTCTTCAATAACCAAAGTTCTGGTGTGGTGGTAGGGTCCTGTGGTTAACATACTTGACGCTTTTGGCATAGTTGTGCTTTATAGGATTGAGTAATGCTACTCTTCACGGTTACAATGCAAATGACGTGGCTAACTGCGGGCCTTACATTTAGAGTACTGGGATCCACTGTAAGCAAAATAGTTGAGCTTAAATGAACCGCATACATTTGTGGATGCAACTTTGCATGTTGAGAAGAGTAGCATTACTCTTAAGTGTCTCATTAGCCTTGCACTTAAATTGGGTTTACTTTGTCATGGGATGCAAATGTTTTCTGCTAGGTATCTGAAACGAGGTGTAAATGAGATGGGCAGAGTAGCTAATGATGTTGAGATAGAGCAGATCGTGTACGAAGATGTCCCTGAAGGGTTTCCCGACCAAATTAGTTCGGTCGTCCAAAATCGGGGCTCAATCCCGCTCTTCTGGTCACAGGAGACTTCACGGCTGAACATTAAGCCTGATATCATACGTATGCCATTCATTTATATGGTAGCTGTTTATGTATCTCATTGAAATCCTTTACACTGATATCTTGTTTCCAGTGTCAAAGAGGGACCCAACTTACGAGGCTACCAGAGTTCATTTCAAAAATCTGGTCGACAGATATGGAAAGCCTATAATAATTTTGAATTTGATTAAGGTAAGGTGTAAATTTGGTGAGGGCTAACTGTCTACCTTATTGATGTTCGCCCCTTTTTGTAATATTTAATTTTCATTGGACTCAATGGGAATATAAGATCCAAGAAAGTTTGCCTGATGAAAGAATTGAAGAAAGAAAAGCACCCAAAAAAAACAAAAAAAAATGGAAGAAAGCATAGAAGCCTGAAAAAGACTTGGGGACATGGGCCAATGGGGATTAGATGAGCCTTAAGAGCTTGGTTATTAATTATATTGTTTTTGATTGATACCATATAGATGCATGAGAAGAGACCCCGAGAGTCCATTCTCCGTACGGAGTTTGCTAATGCAATTGACACTATAAATAAGGATTTATCGGAGGAGAACCATCTGAAGTTCCTTCATTGGGATTTGCACAAACACTCTCGGAGGTATTTGAATTCCTCCGCTTCTTTTGTTGTTCTTGTCCATTACTATTACAATTGCTTATGGTATAACTTTATATATGTGATTGATTTGAGTGAAGATACCTGCATGTTTCTCCTTTCTTTGGTTTTTCTAATGTTAGTGACAATATTTCCAGCAAAGCCACAAATGTTCTGCTGACTTTGGGCAAATTTGCTGAATGTACATTGACGCTTACAAGCTTATTCTATTGTCAAGTAACTCCGCCAGTGAGATCAGAGAGATGTTTGACATGGCCAGATTTAGAGTAAGTCTGTTCTTCAGTACCAATAATTTCCTGGCCAATATATAAAATTTTCATCCAACATCATTTACCATCATGAGTATTTTGTGTTGTTTAGTGAAGAATAAATAGTCCAGAATGTCAGTGTGTCATATGCATTACGTTCCTTCTATAGCTATCCTTTCATTCATGTTGCCATCCTAGAAAACCACCCCACCCCCCCTTCTCCCCCCTTTTCCACGCAACACCACCGCGCGGCCTAAGCAGACCTTTTGGTTTTAGTTGTTTCTATTTTGGGTGTCTGGTGTTTTTGTTCTGTGTTTTGGGGGTTGGGGGGGGGGGGTGTTTGAATTGAGTGATTAGGAATCTAGGTAGTGTCCGTGTCCGACACCGACCGGGATACCCGACACCGTAATTTCCAAAAAAACCTGATTTTGGATACCGCAGGACACCGCTGAATTTTTAATATATTTTTATTTGATTTTTTATATCTATATATATATGTATATAAAAAAATAAACATCAATTGGAGCAACTGAATTTCATTCAAAATGGATGAGAAAGAAAGCGAATAGCATGAAATAGTCTTAGTAGTAACAAGAAAGAAGGTCTCTAACAAGAAAACAGTTGAATGTCTCAAGAGTCCCAAGATTAAAGTCTCAACAGTAACAAGAGACAAGGAAAAAAGACATAGGACCAAAGGCATGAAAGAGAGGTTTTATATAGCCAGATGGGTCTGTAAATGAAGTCGGAGATGTTGACTCTCTTACTCTAGACTGGGAAGCTTGGATGCTTAAGGCAACAAAAAGAAGGAAAAGAGAAAGAGATGAGAAAGAAAGAATTTTGTTGGGTCTATCTGAATAGGGTTTGGCCTAAAAGTTTATTTCTAAAAAAACCTAGATTTGTCCGTGAACTAAGTTTGAAAAAATGTATTTTTGGCCTCATACGCGTGGACACTTCTTCAAGAGGTGTCCGACAATGTGTCCGAAAATTAGAAAATAAATAAATTAATTCGGATATCACTGAGAGGTGTCGGACACGTGTCCACAGATGTCGGTGAGGTGTCAAGGTGTCGGACACCATACCTCGATCTACATGAGGTGTCGGTGCTTCCTAGTTAGGAATGCAAACAGTAACATGGAGACATGTTACTTGAAGATAGATTGTGGAGCATGGATGGTGGTCTCTTGTAATCCGAAAGAGATGTCTGAGATAGTGGCCATAGAAATACTAGAAGATGAGAAATGGTCTTATCACTAAAGAAAAGCGGTGGTGGACGAAGAGATCCAGAAAAAAAAGTTAGGTTTATGAGGAGTTCTGTCAAGGGTTTAGTTTGAAACAAAGGGAATTTTGGGACAAATAAGTTGCGTAGACAAGTAGGAGAGAGATTCACTTCTTGTTGGCAAGAGAGAATAGAAGTAGAGACTTGGAACGTATAAAAAGCATAAAGTAAAGATATAGAGACGTTCGACGGCGAGATTGGAGAATATCAAGGAGAACTTGGTTCTTTTTTTGACAATACTAATTGGAGGTTGGTTTGAAAAGTTAGGAAATTTGTGGTAAAAGTAGATAGAGAAGTTTGGATGGCCATATGGTATTCTTTTCGAGGCTTGGAGATGCCTAGATGTTGCGGGAACACCTGTGCTGAAAGAAAGATGTGACAAAGTTGGGAAGATAAAAATAGGACAGGTTGTATGGTCATGCTGCAGTGCTGTCGAGGTTTTGAGATGCTTAGGTGATGTGGGTTACTAAGATTTTAGGTACTCGCAAAAATGCTTAGTGGATGCAGGAAAAAGCACTTCCATAGGTATGTTCGATTATGGAAGAACTGAAGTTGCACCCATATAAGTCTTGTAATGGAACTCAGGGAGCACTTGAAAATTTTAGGATACGGGTGCGGCAGGGATACTGCAAATATTATATATATATATATATATATATATATATATATATACATATATATATATACATACATATATATATATATTACTATGTACACCTAGTATTAAATTTCTAAATAATTTGAATCAGACATTAAATTGAACCATACGCACTTAACCACTGCTTTAAGCCTTTAAGTTATTAACACACATTGAAAACACTACATTGATTATAAGTTGGTTCAAGGGTTCCAATTTACTGAGAAGTTAGAACTTTCTCCATTATTTCTTTCCATTAAAATCCACGTCCAAGTCACAACAGAAGGTAGTAGCAAAGAGAATTTGAAGACAGAGAGAGGAAGATAGAGAGTCAGAGACTTACCTTTAGAGAAAAATGAGGTTCTATGACTGCTGCTGCTGCTCTCTCTCTAAGACTCCCAATTTGATCTGCCCTAATTAGGTAAGTTACAATTATTTCTTATATGTTTTCACCCCAAAAAGAATGAGGTTCTATGTTTCAACCCCCGAAACATCCTTTGAAAATTATGTTTTTGAACCATAAGTATCGGAGCCGCACCCGAGTTTCGGAAAATAAAGAAAATAAAAGGAAAAGAATGGGTACGCACCCGAGCCTCACCCGTGCCGCACCCGCACCCGACCCCGACGCGCACCCGACCCCGATACTTCCACCCCTTTGAAGCACCCGTGCTTCATAGTGTATATGTGAACTTGGAAAAGCATACAGGGTAGCAATTATGTTGAGAAGAAAGAAGAATTCATATTGGAAAAAAATTTTTCAAAAAAAAAAAAAACACCACCACTGGTTTGGCTCATTAATTAACAGTTACGGTTGGACTTTGGCATGATTAGCTTTAAGCTCCTATCTGTTTGCTTCATCTGGACAAGCTCACTGAGACAAATTTGGTGAGGTCCATGGTGTTGTAAAGTGATGCGGGTAAAATTGGGGTATATCTGTTGGCTCTACTATGGATAGGCTCACTTGACAATATCTGAGACTAGTTTCTGCTATTTGCAGCTGATAGAGTGTTAGTTGATGTGAGTGAAGTGGGCAAATGCTCTTTAGAGTTCTTTAAAAGGCCCGTAAAGTATATCATGTAGAGAAACTCCTGGAGGAGATGTACCCGTGCGCACAGGAAGTACTAGAAAAAAAGCCAGAGAAGACCTCCCAAATCCATAACTAAATAAGGCTTCGTTGCTTCTAACGTGGGGCTCGACAGGTATTCAAAATGACACTTACTCCTTTCTGACTGTTTGCACCAGAAGGGACATATAGGAGCTGTTCTCCGGCCCTGATAAGGATTTCTAAACACATATTACCCTTACCAGCATCACCCAAATTAAACCTGTAGATGGGGGAACAGCAGAAGTCCGAGTGCAAGGACAATTTGGTTCTCTAGAATCCCTGGTCTATAGGTTAAGCGGTTTAAGACTAGGAGGAGGTCTAAGGCTGAATACAATATGGGCAGTCAAGGGGTGTCAAGAAGGATATTCATTGGTATGATCCATCATGTACAGGAGGGAGAGGTTGACGAGGATGTTATATTTAGATTAAGAAGAGGTTGGATAAAGTAAAGGTAAGGTAGCACTATGCTACTGCGTTATCCTTGTTTAATTTAAGAGGGGATATACATGATGGCAATGACACCGGCAATGATGTACGGTTTGAAATGTAGGCAAAACATCATAGCCAATATTTGAGTATTACTGAAATGCGGGGACTTGAGTGGATAGCCAGCCACACATGAAATACCAAAATAAGGCAGATAATCACGAGGGGGGGGGGGGGGGTTGGTACGCGTTGGGTGGGGGAGCACTAACGGGTAAAAGAAGAGGGAGCATCCTTCCTTTGAGATGGTTTGGTGGCATTCAATCTTGTAGGCCTTTTGATGCATTAGTGGATGTGTCGAGTTGATGGGTTATGCATGGGCTTTAGTATTACGTGGATAAGTCGTGATAAAGAACTTGACATGGGGGGGGGGGGGGCATATGGTTGAACATGGGGATGGGAAAGAGGGGGGGGGGGGGGGGTTGGAAGAAAAGGGTTCCTGTAGGCCTATGAAGCACAAGTATGGCGTTTTGGCGGCGCACCAGCACCTGTGCGGCTTGGATGTGGCTGATTGCACATGGGGTGGTGTCCATTATTGCTTGTAATTTCAATTAATTTGCTAAAATCGGGTGCGGCTCCGACACGGCTGGGACATGCACTGGGTTTCTGACAATCTGGACAGGGTGGAGAGAGCGAAAGAAGAAGAAAAAGAAAGAGGCAACCCGTGACTTTCCAACTTTCTCTTCTTTTAATTTGATACCCACTTTATTAACTTATTACCTAAAGTATCCTTAGGGTTTAGAGTTTACAAACATTGTTATATTCAGCTATACAATTTCAATGCTTCCCAAACAGCTAGCTAACTTAACAAATTCTCACTAAGTTTGTTGGAAAGATTAATATTTCTGTTTGTGTGATGAAAATGAGTAATTTTTTTTACTAATAAAAAAGGCTAGCACCTTCTGTAGCCATACGGAGCTATTAAATAATGTAGAAAGTTGGTTAGAAAATGTTGTTGTTATATATACGGATAAATGTATTTATGCATGTATTTGCCGTATCCCTGCCGCATCATTATCTTCTTTTTTTTCTTTCTCTCCGCAAAATGACATGTATCTGCACCCGCATCGGAGTCTGTGTTACCTAGCTGTAGGCTTTAGTTGATTCAGTTGCATTGTAAACTAATCCATGATGTTAACAAAGCTATTTTAGCTTTCATCCAGTTCCTCTGTAGCTCTACTCTCAGAAATTTGTAGTTGGGCAACAATCTAATCATCTTGTACCGAGTCTAATACCACAAGTATATTGGTTACTGATAATGCTAGGAGTTATAAATGCAGTTCTTCATTTACAAGAAAAAAGAAAATTAAATGCAGCAATTGTTACATTCGCAAATTTCTCCTTTCTTCATTTGTTTGAAGTACGAAGTATACTAGTCTGATAGCAAAGTTGGCAATGAATATGCGATCCAGGAATGTTGTTGAAACCGATATGTCTCCCCCGACAGATTGCAAAATTGACCATGTGAAGCATTGCGAAAAGCGCAACGATGAAGCTGATAACTTGGAGACATTATTAAGTGGTAGTAACAACGTGGCAGATGAAAATTATAGTGTCAAGCCACTCATGTTCCAGAAGGGAGTGCTCAGGACCAACTGCATAGACTGCTTGGATCGCACTAATGTTGCACAATATGCATTTGGATTGGTTGCTCTGAAACAGCAGTTGCATGCCTTAGGTGTCAAAGATTTCACTAAGGTAGGTTTTGATGACCCATTGGGTAAAGAGGTAATGAGTTATTACGAGACAATGGGGGATACCTTGGCACATCAATATGGTGGTTCGGCTGCCCATAACAAGGTATGTTAGACTTGTCTTTAATCCCAGTTGATCGAATTGTTTCAGAGTTCATGTATTTACTTTGTTATACAGTTGTATTTTCATCTCCATCTTTAAAGGAACTTACCAGTGCCCCTAAGGCAGAGGAGCCCTCTGCCTTAAGGGCTTTTAAAGGAGAGGAGCTTAAGTAGGATTAAGGCAACCCTTTTGCTTTCTCTTTATGGCAGGGCATGTGAAGCCAATCTTGAGTTTTTCAACAGCTTCAAATGTTGTATAGCTAGCTGAGTAGGTATTTTTGTGAACATGGTTGTCACCCCCCTTGGTGTTCCTTCTTTATACGTGTCATTCCTTATCAAAAAAAAAAAAAAGGAAATTACCAGGCCATTAATCTCGAGTTTCTCTCGTGGCTAGGACCTCCTTCAGGATCTGATATCTTATTTGCTTTGTGTAGCTCTGCATGCGTACATTGTTTCCCCCCTCCCTAACATAGCCCTTCTGAATCAAGTTGAACTTAGGGAAATAAAACATGGCTGCTAGCAGGCTGTGTTCGAGCTGATACCACCGTTGCGTGAGCTCAGGTCATTTGATAGATGAGTCTAATGATTTATCGCGTTTATTACTAAAAGCAAGTTTTACTTTCTATGGGATTAAATCAACTTTACTTTTTACGAATTTGCAACTCTTAAGAAATACTTTTTACGAATTTGTAACAGTTGTGCAATTAAATCAACTTTACTTTGTATGGTTTCAATAAAAGGTATCGATGCTACGGGATCGATGCTACGATAGTGATGCTACGGTATCTTGCGGGATTTAAATTGGCTATTTGGACATACTGGTCTATTTGTTTATCTTGCGGGGATATAAATTGGTACTTTATACTCTGTATCGATGCAACAGTTTTGTTTAAGAAATTACGCTAACATGTTACATGCCTTGCTGTATATAGATATTTTCTGAGCGAAGGGGCCAGTGGAAAGCTACAACGCAGTCCCAGGAACTCTTGAGAACTTTTCAACGATACCTCAACAATGCCTATATGGATGCAGATAAACAAAATGCTATTAATGTGTATGTCTTTTGTTGTTTCATTCCTTTCCGATAGATTTCGATTTTAAGGCTATTTTTTTTATTCTCTTTTTTTTTTTGTTTGGGTGGTGTTGGGTTGGGAGGTGGGGGAGGGCTTGCGTAAAGATGTTGGTGGCCTATCTCCTAATGCATTCAAATGCCTACTTCCATCGCTAACTTTTTTATGTTATTGAGATAATGCCCGCACTTCTGTTAATAACTGGATAACCATTTCATACAGATTCTTGGGGCATTTTCAGCCAGAACAAGGTAAACCCGAAGTTTGGGAGCTGGATTCTGACCAAGATCACAATGCATCTAGGAATGGACAACCAAATATCTATGGAAATGGAAGGTATGCAGTCAGTTCAACATATCAAGTGTCCACTAGCATTATAATTTGTTGTAGTAGTGGAACTTGCATCCTTTGTTTAATCCTTCCTGTAGAAAAATCTGTTTTTTTTCTGGAGAAGAAAACACGAGAAGATTTACACCTAAAAGCCGCCTCCCTTTTGCGCCCAGCATGTAAGGATGGGCAGGCAAATCTGGGTGATATTACCTGAATGTGTAACCCTTTTTTTCCTGATATTGCTTGGTCAATTAGAACCTACTTTTCCAGCTCTTGATATGTGATGAACTGTTGAGTGGGTTGGTATTTTTTTGTGCGCTTGCATTTATGATACTGCTTACTAACTGAAAGCTGATGATTCGCAGCGGGGTAACTTTTTGCTCTGTATTCTTAGGTCATGTTTTATAAGATCGTTATCAGACGGGAACATTCTTCATAAAAGTAGCTCGCCTATGTCAACGACAAACGTCAACAAGGATTTTTCTAATTCTGATTTGTCTGATCGAACTCAAGGAGGAAACAAACTGCTTTGCGAGTCAACGCCAGAAATTTCAACTTGCGAAAGTGACCTGACATTCTCAAGGTCTGATAATACATGTAAATATTTCTTTTCTAGGAGGAATTATGCTTACTTGTTCTTTAGTACAAGTTGCCACTGGGTTTGCTATGACTTCTTACAATCGTCTAACCGTTGTTGACGCTTTTGCTTCTTTCAATACATATTGACTGAAGCTAATTTTGGTTGGTTAATCCTATCAGTTCATAGATGGTCTGCAAGTATGATGGTCCTAATGATGATCCTGCAAGTATTTCTTGTGTATCTCTCTGATGATTGACACATCTTTTGGCGTAATTGGATATTCCTTACCTCAGGACCAAATTGGTTACTGTGCAGTGAAAATTCTAAGAGACGTACCCGAAGCTATACCCGTAATAGGATTGCCCTTGGTAGAATTATTGTGAGGAAGTGCTTGTGTGGGACAATCCACTTTGACACATTTTTATAGTTTACACACTTTTGTATTGCACTATTGCTGTGTCCTACTGCCATGTTTTTGTTAATGCACTTTCCAGCGATGCGTAAACATAGTTATTCTGGTCCTTTATAGAGAAGATTTATCTTAGATATTTTGTTCCTAATTGAATAGATAACTCAATCATGTTAGGTACTTCTCCCCAAATAGTAGGTCCATTTCTATTTCTCAATGAGGGCCACAGAAATCCTTCATGAGCTGAGTTTATCTTCCTTTCCAACTTGATCACTCCTGCTTCAATGGCCTTCTATGCGAATGTCTTAATATGATTTTCAGATTTGTTCAGCCGGAAGATTCTTTGAAGACAGAGTAGTGACCATTGTTTATGAAATATCAAGCAGCATTTCCGAAACTGTTTGCCAAATTTTATGAGCAGCATTGTCAAGATCTTTTTGAATTTTTTTTCTCATACCGGGAATGAATTTTTCTCTATTACTGCCTGTCCCTCCCTCACTGTTCTTTACATCCTGGGAGTACCTGAACAAAGTGCCGTTGCTCATGTACTTGGTGCTTGTCCATTCTGCACAAACTGACTTTGCCACTATTACATGTCATTACTGTTAGGTTCCAGTGTCAATAATGTCCTTTTAATTTTGGGACATGGCACTTAAGTTGGTGTCAAATATGTAATACTTTTTAGTGTTTACAAGCTATAATCTGATTACCTTGTTTGTGATCAATTGTTTTGTTAGGTATACCCCTTTGATGCCTCGGAAGGAGTTCTTTGTGGACATGCAAAGAGAAAATCACAATGGCGACGCATTTGACTACTCAAACTTTGTTGATCTAGATTGGCTTTCCTCCTCTGGCAATTCCTGCGAGGAAGAGTTGTTTGATAGGTAATTCTTTGACGCTTGTTTATGATTTAGGATTTACTTGGCAAAATTTATTGAAGCAGCACAATCAGAGGCTTCTATCTGTATGGAAGTCGGCATTACCCGTCCTGAGAAGAGACGTGTCGTATATATTGAAGTTGTTTAAAAGAGTTAAATGTGGCTAAATCCTGGTGCACTTTTACTGAGGGCACAATAGCACGTTTAAACCTGATAATTTCTTTATGTATCGTTGTCAAGCTTAGTTTGTTAGCAATACATATTTACATTGTATACTCGGAAAGTAAAAATCTTTTCAGCAAAACCTAGGAGGATCAAAGGGCTTAGTATAGATCGGCAAAGCTGCACCTTAAAAGGATAGTTCAAGTATCTTAAGTGGATAATGCCCCCACGCGCCATGGGGTGGGGGGGGATTGATTAGAGATGTCAAAAGGGCCGGGCGGCCCGCAGGCTGGCCCGGCCCGTTTTTGGCCTGGGCTGGCCCTAACCCTTAGGGCCAGGGCCAGGCCGAATTATTTGAGAAACGGGCCCGGCCGGGCCCCGTTGCCCCCCCCCCCCCCCCCTAATTTTTTTTCTTTTCTTTTTTTTTGAAGTCTATTTTATTACATTTTTATTTTTTGGATCTTTTTAGTTAAATTAATAGTTTTGGAGGTGTTATTGAATTCATATGATCAGTATTTTCTGTAACATACACAGTGAAGTATGGGTATGTGGTGACTGTGACGTATTTTTGATGATTTCTGAGTGAGCTTTCATCTAATGTATTTTACAGAATTTGCTTTGTGTTCTAAATCACAAGCTAAGGGAATAATTATAAAAAAAAATTATCACATTTTCATTTTATATGTATTCTAAACATAAATAAAAATTATGTATAATATGTAATTTAAATTTCTTTTTGTTTCAAAAACAAAAGGTGAATTGAACTCTAAATAATTTCATGAAGTGGGTGAAGTGTTAAAGAGTCTTGAAGAATAATCTCATGTTTCTTTAAAGGGCAAATTACACTTATATCCCTGAGGTTAGGGTATAATTACAGGCGATGACAATAGTTTGGACAAATTACACCTATGTCCGTTGACCAGACGAAATACAAAAAACCCTAACGGTTTTAGCAAAAAGTCTTTATTGTCCCTAATTAAAATTAAAATTCCATGTTTCTTTTTATCTTTTTTTTTTGTTTTCTCACCGTTCTCTCTCAAATTCACTCTTAGATTCAATCTCCCCGCACCCCCACCCCGCCCCCTCCCCTCTTCCCACCCCGTTGTCCCACACTCCCCCTACACTGACGCCGCCCCTGCTCTTCCCCCCGCACGCCGCCGCTGTCCCTCCCTCCCCACCACGCCACAAGATCCCTCTCTGCCGCTAGACCCCTCTTACCCACCGCGAATCGCCCCCTCTCTCTCTCATGCCATGACTCGGAATCATAGTAGGTATTTTTCTTGGGTTTTTGAATGGATGGTGGGTTTTGGTTTGGGAAAAAAGAAGAGTGGGTTATGGCGGTGGTGCGGGGTGGTGGGTAACGGCGGTGATGCCGTGTATTTGGGTCACGAAGGTTGGCAGTGGTATGTAAGTATGGTGGGGGGGTGGCTATGGGGTGCGGGAGGGTAGGGCAGGGAGGGGGGATGGGGCGATGGAGCTGTCGGCTGCGTGGGGCGATGGAGTTGTCGGCTTAGGGCGAGATAGGGGCTGCTGCGGGGGCGAGGTGGGGGGAGAGAAGAGATGGAGGGGGAAAGGCGACGTCGCTGGCGATGAGGGCGACGCTGGCAGAAGATTTGTCGCCGGCGGTGATTTGGAAACCTAATTTCAAAATTAGGTTTTTTATACAAACCTTAAAAAATCCTAATCCTAATTTGAACATTTAAACCATTATATTGGACATAAGTGTAATTTATCCAAACTATTGTCCTTAGCTGTAATTATACCCTAACCTCAGGGACATAAGTGTAATTATTTAGTATATGCAGTAGAGGGCAGTATTGTCATTTTGAAAATATGTAACGATGACATCATAAAAAATACACTTTTTGGACGGAGCCCTAACGGATGGACACAAGTGTTACAAAATTAGGGTTTTTGGTCACGGAATGTTACATTTTGAAATTTAATGTCCTTGACTGTAATTGCACCCTAACCTCAGGGACATAAGTATAATTTGTCCTTCTTTAAATGACCAAAGAATTTGAATGTAACAAGAAAAGATGTTATTTTATCTCTATCTATCTCGTTATTGTTGTTGTTTGATCTACTCAATTGTTCTTTGACATTTACAGGTTTTACACTATATTACTAAAGAGATTGAATTTTGCACTTAAAATCAGTATGTGCGGGCTAGAACAACTAGTTTTTACACTTAATCCTTGGTTAATGGTTAACCAACATCAATTTGCCTTTTCGAAAGGGGGTTAATTCGTGAGAAAGTGATTGTATACTCAGTGGTCCGTTTACAGAAACTTTGCCCTTTGTTGAAGAAGTCTTTATAACAAGAAGTTGGGAAGAGAGGGAAGAAAAAAAAATTGGATTGGGCCCAGGCCCGGCCCTAAATATTGGGCCAGGGCTTGGACTGGGCCCATATATCCCAGATTTCAGGCCCGACCCGTTTTCATTGGAGGCCCGCTGGGCCGGGCCGACCCAAGCCCGGCCCATTGACATCTCTAGGATTGATGAAGATGTTACTATAGAAGCAGGTTGGCTAAAGTAGAGAAGTGCTTCTCAAGAATTCTACGGCGGTGATAAAGGGAAAACCTTATATGATGACCGTCAGGCAAGCTATTTTTGAATATTGGAAGAAGGTGGGACATGAGAGAGTTGGAGAAAAGGATCATGTAGCTAACGCCAACCAAGGCTTAGTTAAGTGGAGCATTACTGTGGCTGGTTATGGTATCAGGATTTTTAAGCTTGCAAAATGCCATGGCGTCCCAGACTTCCATTAAGGTTTTAGGCTGTTAACATCCTAGTTATGTGAAACTGGGGACTCTATTCATACTCGGTCGATTATGGACTCAATGACATGTTAACCTTTTGTTCTTTGCTCCTTTAGTGAACTCGATTACTGCATATATCTTACCTAATTTTACTAATAACCAGAAAGGTTTATCATGTGATGCAGCATGCCAGCGATGTTAAAACGATGTTAAAATGCAACATCTTTCATGTTATATTCAATTGGCATGCCTGATGCTCTTAAATCCGTCAGTTTCTCCTGTCAAGAGTAATTTAGGTTCTAATTCGAATAAGATTGTGCTGGTGTTAAACATGAGTGGTCTTAATAGAGTTAAGGATGCTCACCATCAACTTATATAGCCAAACCTAAGTTGCTGCTGCTCTTGAGAGCACTTTTTAACTCGATGAATATTAGAACTGATTGTTAGTGCTAAAAGAAACTTACTTCGCTGCCCCTTGCGTCATGGCTACAGGTCAATGCTAACGAACTCTCGAATTGCTGGACTATCATCTGACAATATTGTCGATGAGATCGTGGGAGAGACAACTCCATCCACTAGTGGGTATGGATCCAGCATGAAGGTTAGTATCTTCTTTTGATTCCTTTGTAGCAGTTTTTTGCGATAATTTAGCGTAAAATTACAGTTCTGTCTCTCTGTCTAAGTGAGAGAGAGTGTGTGTGTGTGTGTGTTAATTTGGCTCCTTTCCCTTAACCCCGTAGATCCAAATTTCACTCAATATACCTCTACATTATCGACAAATGGACGAAGAGAATAGTCAAAGACCCAGATCTGGCCACGTCAGTAGCTCTTAATCGCAAAATAACCCATAGTTAACTGTTCCAGTATATGATAACGGCTGTCTTCTCTTTTCTGCTCCTCCGCCAGTCCAACTGCAGTAGCCCTCCTACAAAACTACTGATATCCCACCCAGGTAACCACCACAAAAGCACGAGTGAAGCTTTATAATCTACCACAAAGTACTTGCTGGAAACTGGAAAACTCCTCACAACCACTTCATGTGTGAGGTCATTACCAAGCATCCACATTTATTATACTAATTCGACTATCAAAAGAAAAATAGAACAGAAAGAAACGAACTAGATGACTCGATCCGGCAGTTGCCTCATTAAGGAGTGCCCAACAGCCCAAGCTATTTTGTGGCCTGATTCTCATTTGAAAAACGCTTCAGTGTCTTATAGACTAGGAGCAATTAAGACCACCACCATAGATGAGGGGGGTTTGGCATTAGATGATGGTTGTCGGTTTTGGTGCTGAAGTGGCTACAACAACGAGTGCCATCGGTAACGGTTGCCAACAGAGTTGGAGATGGCTATTTTGTTTCTGTCTCACTAATCACGATTAGCCATGGTCAATATCCATTAGTTAAGTGGCAGAATATTGAGCCTTTTAAAATGTAATCTGCCACATGTAGTTGACCTAAATTATGTATTCTGTGGGATTGAGGAGAAGGCATTGCAGAGAGGAGCTAAATCGATATTTGCTAAATTTTTCATTCTTTGATTGGAAAAATCCTCTTGAAAAACTCAGCGCCCCCCCCCCCCCCCCCCCGCCCCAACCTCCTCCCTCCCTCCCTCAATCTCTCTCTGTCTCTGTGGGTGCAGTTGGGAGCTCCTGGCTCACCATCTCACCTGTCGTTGCAAAGCCACCGTCGCTGCATCCTCGTGACCATTACTGTTAGATGAGACAGAAGAGAGAGCCAAGTGAGGATTTTTTCCAGCTTTTGCCACATTCAGTTTTCCCTATGTGTATGTGTTTGTGCTCTCTCCCTCCCTTCCATTGGGAGCTCCTGGCTCACTGTCTCTCCTGTCATCTTGAAGCCACCATCGCTGCATCCTCACGGCCGTTACTGTCAGATGAGAGACAGAAGAGAGAGCCAAGCAAGGATTTTTCCAGCCTTAGCCACATATTTAGCTTTCCCTGTATGTATGTGATTGGGTGGATTTGTGTATGCATACATAAATGTGCTAGTGTATAGCAGTGCATGCCTGAAGAGGAGTGCCTGGGATATTTTATTCATATCAAAATTGTAAGTCCACTTGATATTATTAAGCTCAAATGAAACACATCTGCTCAAACTGGGTCGATCTTGATGAGCTTTAGGTAAATGTTTCCAGCTCGTGCCGTAACGAGGCACAAGCAGGCCACCCAAGCTAGCTTTGATGAGATTCTTTGTTTATCTCTTATGTTGGAATTTTTTCCCACAGGCACAAGTTATATATCCAAAGGCCCCCGGCCATGGCCCCTGGGGGGGGGGGGGGGGGGGTTGGTTTAGCTTTTGTAAACTTGATGTACAAGTATGCTATGCTTAAGGCTAAGGGGGAGTGGGGATGGAGGTAAACCCATTTGCAAAAGGAAAATAAAGTAAACAATAAGAAGATGAGAGAGTGCTTTTGAAGGAGAGGAGCTGCCTTTAAATAGGAACAAGGCACCCTTTTTGCTTTCTCTTTATGGCTGGCCTGAGGAATCCACTATTGGTTCCAGTGAAGCCTATCTTGAGTTTTTGGACGGCTTCAAATGTCGTATGTTGTATAGCTAGCTGAGTAGGTAATTTTGTGTACAAGGGTGTCACCTCCTTGGTGTTGCTTGTTAATACATGCCGATGCCGTTAATCAATCAAAAAAGAACAAGATGAGAGACAGAAACCACCACAGCCATGGCCCAAGGCCAGCCTAAAAGTTTACATCAATAGGACAACTCATCTGCAAACTCGACTGAGGCCATAGTCGACTGTGGAAAGTCATAGAGTCTACGGAGGAGAAGGCTCTAACCATGAAGCTCCTTTCTTTCCAAGACACGTATCAAGCATACTGGAGCTAACTTCCAGGTGCATCCTTGCAGGTACCACACCCCATCTGACGACCCACTGAATCCCAAACAAAGCTAAAGGAAGACGCCACAACTGTGTGCCACCTCTCCAATCGATTCCCTGAATCCCTCTTACACAAGTTGTTAAGAAGTGGAAATTATTAATGATGCTGTCTGATAATCGACTAGGAAACTTTACCTAATTAAGCGAGAAAAGCATATAAAATAATGTTTGAAGGCTTAAAATTGTTAAATGCTAATTTAAATCACATGAAAGTCTAGCAAAACTACATGAAACACGAGCCGAGCTAATCTACCAATTATATCATGAATGAGCCGCTGACCCTTGGCTTACGCTCTGTTCAGGTAGTAGCCTGACATTAAGTTGTGAAGGATTGGAAACAAATAACAGTGGTTTAACACTGAGGAAGAAGCATGACACGTGGTTTAAATGTAGCATATGCTGTAAGGTAAATTTAGGCAGCAGAGAATTTAGATGTGTGTATATAATCCGTGATCAATTTTATACATGAAGGAAACGGAGCAGACTGCAGCGGAGCTCTCCTGTGATGATGCACAGAATGATGATGTACTGGAGGAATTTACAGATAACTTCGTACAATGGGTGACCTACGGAGAAACACTCCATTGAAGTTGGCTTCCGTTTGCCTGCATCATTATGCTTTCATTTTGGCATTAACAGATGATATCTTTCTGTGGGGAGGAAGATGCATAGCATAGGACGGCAGTCGGCAGCAAAGCAAGGAGGAAGGAGCAGCAGTGTGCCGGCATTCATTTGTAAGACAGTATTATGGCAGCTATATTGTGGCCCTCGCATATGATTTGCAGCATTTGTTCAACTGTGAATACCTCGATTGACGTCTGATACCAAAGTATATTAGTACATAACCACCAGTTTTATGATTCTCACTGGAGCTCCTTTTTTGTTCAGTTTTTGGCCCCGTAGAGTTGTGTAAATAGAATATTCCAACTCAATGGGAGCTCGGCACTACTTACAGTTTTATGTCATTGATTATTTTCTTGTGCGGTGAGGGTGATGTAGAAAGTTTATTTATTACTGTATTTTTATTTTTTTTTTGGGTTTCAGATAGAACTGCAATAATGTAGAAAGTTTATTGTACGAGTCATGACTGACGAGCTCCGTGGGACTGATGACGATATGTGGGACCAGGTTCTTAAGCTTTGGATTCTTGTTTCTAACATTTTGATTCTAGCTTTTCTGATAAGGGAGAGGCTATTTCCACTTCCTATGTAATTCTACGTGAGCCCTTTGTTTTGTCGCAAAAGAGTTGATGCTTGTCATGAAAATACATTTCGAATAATAATAATAATACCAAAAAAAAAGTCATTTTGGCCTGCAAGTGAAAAATTGAATATATATGAACATTACGGAACTGTCTGGTCGTTGATGTCGTGTACGACATAATGCAATGTTGTATTGTTCGTTAAATAACGTTATGTACTCCATGTCCTGAGATGCTGACGGCACACCCCTCGTTGGTTTCTAGAAACTCAACAATTGTAACAAATATTTCCCCGTCATCTAGTCCATTCACTGTCTCTTGAATAAGTGAATTTAAGAACAATGCTAATAGTATTATCTTTTGGAGCATCCAAAAACTCTGAGCCAAGTTTGCAGAACGATTGTGTAATGAAGCCAAAGAGTAACACGAATCTTCATGGAAAGGAACATCTAAATAACAGCCTCGCAATGGAAACGGGGTTTCAACTGGAGTAGGGTAGTCTTGAATTTCTATGATAAGAGAGAGGTCAACCTAGAATGGGGAAGATGCGGGTGATGTGCTCCAAAGGCACATTATCTGCACTACTTTTCTTTAGCTCCGGATGGTTGCACTCGCTGCGAGGTAGGACAATTAGTTGGTCGCTACCCTGACCCTTTTCAAGAATCCAACCACAATTTGCTAGCTGGTGCTCGAGGAATTTCTCCAGCGATAGACCTTCAATGTTAATAGCCTGCAACACACACCAACTCTTTTTGAAGTAAACATGGAAGAAACAGTACTCGAACGATGTCTTAACTTGAAAGTCAGTTGATAAGTAGTCAATAAAGAGCAATGGTAGAAGTCCTGTTTACCGAGAACAGCTACTATAAAAAGTTCCACCATAAAATTTCACTGTAATTTTGTACAAACACTACTTTGAGCACCCAATTAGACATGCAACTCAATGCCCTGTTGATTGGGTCCATACAAGTCAATACATACCTCAACAAGTATAGACCTCGGAATCTTTTGGTAAGTCAGTGAAAGGACATGAACTGCATAAGCTTGAATTGCTTGTTCAAAACCTGCATTATATCTTCTCGTGAGCCGTAGGAAAAACACACGATGCAGAGCCATAAGTAGAAGAACAAACTTTAACTCCTACCCGGGTTATAGGAATCTTCTTCCAACCCCGTATATAGTGACAATCAATAGTCGCTAAATGTTTCTAGTGACTTTTCTTCTAACACTTTCGGCGACAATATAAGCAGCACCTTAACGTCACTAAATAAAAACCACTAAAAATATTTAGAGACGATTAATTGTCGCTATATAGGGGGTAGAAGGAAGTTTTTTCTAACCGGGGTAGCAGCCATTTTTTTTCCTAAGTAGAATACCCCAGAAAAGAAAAATATTATGCAAAGGTGAGAATTGGGGACAAGGTTACGACATTGTGACTTGGGTGGCACGGTTTAGATATGAAAGCATGAAGGCGCGCATGTCTAACCCACCTCAAATTTTGCATTGGCAGAAGTTTTGGACACTGTGGTAGTCCCCAATTTACGAATCTAAATAGCCTAGGGTACCATAAGAACGAACACAAATTCCCCACTCCTTTCAAGAAAAACAAAATCCACGCAACCGCATGACAAATAACTACAGCTTGAGACCTAATGAAAAGCCCACCGAACCTACTGAACTCCAAAGAAGCATCGACACCTCTCCTAGGTAAAGGTATGGTGTCCTAAATGGACAGACACCCTCCGAACACCGGCCGACACATGTCGGACACCCCTAATCGGTGTTCGATTTTTTTTTTAATTTTCGACACCGTGTCAGACATTTTATCGAGGAGTGTCGGACACTGCATGGAGCAATGTCGAACCGTTTGGGCCCAATTGGGGATTTTTCGAACTAATTTTGGGGGTCATTCTGTAATAAATAGAATGTGGGTTTTTTTTTTACAAAAAATATTATATGTGCCCTAATCTGTTGACCCATTACCGTCTTTTTCTCTCTCACCTCACGGTTGCTGTCTGCCGACCACGTCAAGGCTGTTGTAGACTCGCCATTGTTGCCGGAGCTCTCGTTGACAGATCTCACGGTTACAGTCGTCGAAGCTACCGAAGCCAACTGCTGCCGCTGTCACCGTCGCCAGAGGTCTCGCCATCATCGCCGGAGGTCCTCCACCGCCGTCGCTGACCCACAGATCTCCTTCTCTTTGTATCGTCATCTCGTCTCCTTTTTTCTTTTGAATTGATTCTATTGAAGTCTCTGCCTGTACTCTGTACCCTCTCGTTTTTTTCCCTCCCTCGGTCGTGCATAGCATATTTGATGCATACTGAATTACCGATCGTCTCTCTCGTTAATTTCGATCGTCCCTAGTTTCATACTTTTGGGCACATTTTTTTGTTAGATATTTGATATTTGACTTAGTTTTTTTGTTTAGTACATTGACTAAAAAAATATTGACCAAATAAACGTTGCTTGTATATTTATTATTACTTAATTTCATAAATGGATGAAGCTAGTAGTGCACTAAATGCATCCGCAACAACTAGTACGGATGACCCTTTGACACCGTTGTGGAGATTCGTAGTAAGGACAGTAAAGGCTGCACAAGGGGGAGGAAACTTGTCTTGGGAGTGCACTTTTTGCAAAGTGCAAAAGAAAGGATCGTATACAAGGGTGAGGGCACATCTACTAACGGTAAGCGGTGCTGGGATCAAACCTTGCTTGAAAGTGACAAAGAACATATTGGAGTTCAAAAGGTTAGAGGAAGAAGCAACAAAGAGAGTAAAAAATGCTTCTAATTTTCAGGTACATTCACCCCCTACTAGTGGATCTGGTTCAAATGTTGGTGCAAGTTCAATGTCCATGCAAGAGAATAAAAAAAGAAAGGGAACAAATAAACTTGAAGATGCTTTTAACAATGACGAGTGTGAACAATTAGATCATGAAATTGCTAGGATGTTCTATACGGGAGGGTGGGGGTGGGTGGGGGGTGCCATTTTACTTAGCGAGGAACCTACACTATCAAAACTTATATACTTTTGCCGCTAATCATAAGCTTGGGGGTTATGTTCTACCAGGTTATAATAAGTTAAGGACCACTCTTTTGCAAAAGGAGAAAAGGAATGTTGTTAGGTTGTTAGCACCAATTCGAGCCATGTGGGGAGAAGGGTAAGTATTGTTAGTGATGGGTAGTGTGACTCGCAAAAGAGGCCACTCATTAATATCATGACTGTCTCTGATGGTGCTCCTATGTTTTTTTGAGCAATAGATTGTTTGGGTGAATATGAGGACAAACATTTTATTGTCGGATTGTTGAAGGAAGTGATAGTGGAGGTTGGGCATGAGAAGGTGGTCCAAGTTATTACGGACAATGCTCCTGTTTGTAAGGCTATTGGGCAACTTCTTGAGCAACAATTTCCGAGCATTGTTTGGACACCATGTGTCGTTCATACTCTTAACTTTGCAATGAGGAACATGTGCAGCCAAGAATGTGAACAATAATGACATTACTTATATGGAATGTGTTTGTATTACTGATGTTGTTGAGGATGTTTGGTAAGTTAAGAATTTCATCATGAATCACGAAATGAGAGTGACAATGTTTAATGAGTTTGTGAATTTGAAGTTGCTTTCTGTGGCCGAAACTCGATTTGCTTCTACTATTGTGATGCTTAGGAGGATTAAGTTCATTAAGGGTGGTCTTCAAGCCAAGGTAATTAGTAATCGTTGGAATCTTTATCGGGATGATGATGTAGCAAAGGCTAGGTTTGTTAAGGAGAAGGTGTTGAATGATGAATGGTGCCATGGTGGGATTCCATTGATTACATACTTTCTTTCACTACTCCTATGTATGACATGCTTAGGATCTGTGATACCGATAGGCCTTGTCTTCACCCAGTCTATGACATGTAGGATTCGATGATTGAAAGGGTTAAGAAGGGCATAGGCATGAAGTGAAAAGACCCGACAAGGAGTCCTACCTTCTTTGATGTGGTGCACAATATTCTTGTAGACCGTTGGAACAAAAATAATACTCCACTTCACTGATTGGAATACTCCACTTCACTGATTGGCACATTCTCTAAACCCAAGGTAATATCATCATACATTAACATTTGAGTTGTTTTTTTGGCTACTACTAATGGAGCCCCTTACTTATATATCTAAATGTGTTCATTACTTTCATTCATAAGGTATGATACCTGTAAGTGGCTTGATGATGATCCTTCTCGAGTTCCTCCACACAAGGACAATGAGATCAATAAAGAGAGAATGAAATGTCTTCGGAAATACTTTCCAAACTTGGAGGAGCGCAACAAGGTGACTCTAGAGTATGCTGACTTTATTGGGCCTAGTGGAGATTTTAGAGAGTATGATTCCATCTCTAATCGCTATGGTATGGATCGACTTGGTGGCTTCTTTACGCTACAAGTGCACCTATGCTCCAAGCCATAGCCTTGAAACTTCTTGCACAACCTTCTTCATCATCTTGTGCCGAAAGAAATTGGAGCACATATTCATTAATTCACTCTGTGAGAAGGAACAAGATGACACCCCAACGTGCGGAAGACTTGGTTTTTGTCTATAGCAATCTCCGCCTTTTGTCAAGGAGGACTCCAAAGTATGCCGAACGGGAGACCAAATGTGGGATGTGGGGGGGGGGGGGGAGATAATCATGATGGGTTGGAAGATGTGGGGATGCTTCGGTTTGCAACTCTATCGCTTGATGAGCCAAAGATGGAAGCTGAAGTATGTAGAGAGGAGAATAATGATGGAGGTGAAGAGGGCGATGAAGAAGATGACACTATAGATGTAGATTGAGCACTTGATCGATGGATAATTCACAACTCTATGACTTATTAGTTAATTCCTTATTTTCATGTTTCATATTCGTGACTTTGTAAGACTTAAGAAGTTTCTTATGTTATGTACCATGTATTATATTGGATTTAACGTTTAAGTATGACTTGTGTTTGAATTCCTTGTTTGTTGTTTTGGTAGTTTTTCATTATTGTTTGTTATTTTATATTGTGGAATGTGTGTGTGTGTGTATATATATTAAAAAAATAGCGGTGTCCAAAATCCGATTTTTTGGAAATTGCTGTATCCGGTCTCCCCGTAGGTGTAGGTGTCGGTGTTCAATGCGGTGTCTGTGTCCGTGCTACCTAGCTGAACTTTGTACTACCGTTTATGTTCTAATATTATCATGCTTCTAACTCTTCCTTCTCATGCAAGCCTGCAACTGCAATTGAACAGAACAACAAAACATGCACCCCATGGCACAATGCAAATCGGGGCAGCAAACTTGAGGGAACCTAACGTAGGAAGACTTGACCCCGAGACCTTGCCAAACCAACTGCTCTGATAGGTAAGGCTATAAGAGAATGGGCCCAATAGCGTAAAGCATGCTTTCGCTAAGTGGACACCATATTGCAATTCTTGAAGGAAAAATAAGTACTTTACTACAATATTAAACGAATTGCACCATCAACATCTTGCTACGAGTGAAGTGGAATAAGTACCTTGGTGTGCACAATAGAGGTGCTTGTTGTATATGTTATAATGCTTCATGAGTATCAAAGGCCTCCCTCTTTGTGCGTGTGTTAAGTTGATAAATTGATAATGAAGCCGGAAACCAGTTCTTTTATTCAACAATAAATATGAAACAAGAATCCTTAGTACCTGGCACAACCTCCAGTATATGGCGGTTCTTAGTTGCTTCGTCCCAAAACTGACGGAATCTTGCCGTCTGCAAGTGGAGGAAGTAAGAAGTATAAATATACTAGATCCATGTATATACTATCAATTAATACAGTAATATAATTACCTCCAAATAATGCGAAAGAACTATCAGAGTCTTGAACTGCTCCTCCATTTGCTGATAATTAAACAAATAGTGATGTGTTAGCGCATATTTTGAGCCCTTAAAGAACAAAGGGTCAATCTAAAATCAAATGCGAACAAATATCCATTGACGCTAAGCGTCGATGTTTACTACTCCCTCCGTCCTTAAAAAACTGATCATATTTCCTTTTGGCCGTCCCACAAAAATTGATCACTTCCAAATTTAGAAAGATTATGTAGGTATTTTTACATATTTACCTTTTTTATACTTTTTTTATTCAATTTCTCTCACCACATTTAATTATTTACCAACTCATTTTCTCTCTCCTAGCCCACCACTTTACACTTTATTATTCTATTTATTTCTTCACATTTAATACTCTACCAACCAATTTTCTCTCTCATGACCCACTCTCTTCTCCCCTCTCTCTAAAGGGTAAAATAGAAAAGACAATATATAACATAAATCCTTAATATACGTGCAAAGTCAAATGGATCGATCTTTTAGGGATAGAGGGAGTATATGGTTGTGGGGATCCCGTCTTCAATCAAACACCCGTGAGATCGTTAATTACATTGTCGAACGAACTATCAACGAAAAAACCTCTGATTCTAGATAAATTAAATAAGAAACCAACATGAATTGTAAAAGAGACGAACAAAACTTTATTGAAGACAGGAATTAACCCCTGAATTACAAAATTTTGGGTTAAATACACGTTAGTACCCTAAAAGTACCCCGAAGTCTCACTTGAGGGTCCTAAAGTTTAATTTTTACACGTAAGGGCATAAGGGCCTGTAACTCCAAATTTGCAATAAGTACATCTGTTCAAATTCCTAACGATCCAGCCCTTTCCGTTAGGGACAATTTCGTCAAGTCAACTTTGTTTTTTTCATAAAAACTACCTCATTAGTTTTCATAAAAACTATCGGCTAGAGCATCTTTGTTTCTCTCAGGCAATTCATCAAACACCTTCTTAGCATACCCCAAATCCCTTCTACCCTTTGCAAACAAGTCAATCAAAGTACACCCAACCCACAAATCTAACTCAAAGTGCCCAGTATTCATCACAAACCCAAATAAAATCATCCTAGTTCGAGCATAATCCGGTCTACAACACGCTTGAATCACCGTTGCGAAGGGAGGACAAAATAGTGGAGATCTGTAAGAATCAGAGGGAGGAGAGCCTCCAGAAGAAGCGCCGCGAGGGCCTCCAGCCAGCTAGTTCCCCGTCTTCAGCCAGGCCGTGTCCGACGTCGAAGGCCTCTAGCTCCGATCTCACTCTTTAACCATTTAATTCGGGCTTTATGGGTTCCGTATATGTTGTTGTGCTAAACTTGAGATATCGCAATTTCTAGGGTTTCACTTTTGGTATTATCAATCTAGCCCCTTCCTACTACTCATTACACTCCAATTGATATCTCCTACCATTCACTATACTCCAATTGTGGCATTCCGAAGGCTGGAGTTTCTCTAATGTCGAATCATCAAGTATTGCCGACCACCTCTCGCTAGCCGACTCCAAATTCATACTCGGACCGATCATCAATGTTGCGGCCTCCAACAACCTCAAGATTGTCAAACTAGCCCTCGACTGCATACAAAAGCTCATCTCCTAAGGCTACCTCCACGGCGAGGCCGATCCCTCCGCCGCTCCCTAGAATTGGGTGTGGCCTCGGTAGCCATTTGGGCTTTGAGGATTGGGGTTTTTGGTGGTTGAATTGAAATGGGTTGTCTCCATATTTGGTGTGACTGAAGCAATGCCAATTTTAGGGTTCCAAAAATCAATGGTTTGGATTCCAAAAGTTAAGGGATTTTACAATAAAAAAACAAAGTTGGCTTGACGAAATTGTCCCTGACAGAAAGGTCTGGATCGTTAGGAATTTGGACGGATGTACTTACTTATTGCAAATTTGGAGTTACTTATGTATAAAAATTAAACTTTAGAACCCTCAAGTAAGACTTAGGGTACTTTCAGGGTACTAACATGTATTTAACCCCAAAGTTTTCAACCAACCGGTGGTTAGAACCCTAAACCTGTAAGCCATAGCGCTTGAAGGTTTCTGTAGAGCTTATGTTTTCTCTCTTTTCTCATTCTAGCGCTGACTCTTTCTTGCCACTTCATCCCCCTTCACGTAGGGCTTGCCTCTTCCTTCCACAGGAATCCTTTGAGGCTTATCAAGTTGTTTCTCCAAATAAGTCTCGCTCCATTTGGCTTATCATGTTGCTTCTCCAGATAAGTCTTCCTCCATTTAGCTTATCTCTCCTAGAAGATAATTCAACCACGTGATGAATACCCTTCTTTTTGGGTTTGGACTTTGAACTTTTAAGTAAAGTTGGAATGATTCGAACTTAAAGGGTTCGAAACCTCAATGGCCCATCGATTTACAAAGTCCATCTTCGAGTCCACATGCATGAGTTTGACTTCAGTGGGGTTCGAAACCTTGCCAGACCCACAAAACCTTCGGATTTCAGCCCACCGATTGGTAGTAATCCTTGTGCATCTTTATTTAATCTTCAATCCAAATGGTATGGACTCGAACTTTGATAAAGTTCGAAACTTACTTGCTTTGTCCGGACAGTCCAGTACGAACCTAAAGTAACTTTTGGGTTGAAATTTAAGTGCCAACAATGTTTCACTCATCCAGTTATAATTCTACTCAAATTGCATGGAGGCTATAAAGTATATTTAAAGTGATTTGAAATTCATAGAGACCTTTCAGTCTTTATACATTTGGGATATCTCTGAACTAATTACGTGTGTGCGCACACAATGTAAGGCCAGCAAATTTTTCCCGTACTATGCATTTAAAATTCTTTTTAACTTAACTCTGCGTAGCGCACCATAGCTTGCATGATTATACTTCAACCATCAAGACGATTCATCTAGTTGTCAAAAAAAATGAAACACGGTCGGTGATAGTGGTTTAGTAAGTCCCGAGACACATAAAGCGAGAGCAGGAGCAAGAGTGTGAAAGCCTCAAAACTAAAAATACTCTGAGGCAGGATATATTGGTTGTAGAAAGCATCCAAGCTCGGGACTTACTTTCCCAAGTATGAAATAACTTATGCTAGACAGGGATCACATTAAACTTTGATCGGTAGAAACAAGTTCCATAAAAAGCTCAACAATTTATCAGAACTCTATGCAAGTTCTCTAGCTATTGCATATCCAAGTCATTAGTAGCAGAGAAGTCTTGGTTATAGTTCTTATAGAATTTGATGCATTTCCAGTAATACTTGAAGCAAATTGTGCAATAAACTAAAAAGACTAGAGAGTCATACCACTCTTTCTGAAATTAAAAAGAGGCAAAGACTGAAATCTGGGGCTGGCATTGCCATAAGAGCCTGCTTATAAGGTTATAGTCAAATACTTATCCCATATAAGCTATAAAGAAAGCATAGTCATAGGTTACAAGCAAAACTAGATCAGACCTTGACCAAGATGCGGGCAACTATTTGGGTACTCATCCTGTCCGGCTCAAACTGCATGAAAACATATTTCCTGTATTGTTAGCAATGTCAGGCGTTCTTCAAGCATTGTGCCTAGAGCTATCAATCAGAAAAAGGCAATTGTAAAGACATCATGGGCCAGTGACTTCAGTCACTGAGAAAAGCAAATACTTGCCTGATAGAGGCGAAGAAGGCATAGATTCGCATCCAAGCTATATGTTTGTGATGCAACCTGGTTTCCATAAAACTTATGGTTATGAAGGGAGAGATAGAATATACTTTGAGCGGGATTCAGTATTGTGAATGAACTACACAGATAATACTTTAACTGGTAATAAGTGGACGCATACTGATTACTGAGCAACAAAATTTGCAAAGTCTCAAGCTACTGGGAAAGTAGCTTGCAACACGAGAGACATACTTTTGCATAGTCACATTGTTATAGCACTTTGAGGAGTTGTTATGTACAAGTACATACAATGCCTGGCGTTCTGATACACGTTATCGTCAGAAATTGAAGAACAAAAACTAAGCTAGTGGACATGTACACAATGTGATAGACAAGCCTAGTTGTGAACAACGGTTAAGACGGTAAAAATGGACACAAATATACGTATAACCTCGTTAATCAGAAAAATAAATGGTAAGATCTAACTAGTCAATAAGGAAATAGTTTCGAAGTTCCAAAGATTGAAATAATTAGGGCATAAAAAAGGGAAGGGGATTGTAGGGATAATTGGAGAACAAACGAAGATACGCAGTAGTACCTGTTGGTTGACGTAATCCTCGAGATCGGGCAGGATATCAGGATTGTAGGGATTGACGGCCACCAGCTGCTCCACAGCGTATGCCATCGACGCCTGCCCCCCTCCTGCTCCTGCTCCTGCTGCGGCTGTTCTCTTCTCATTCTTCTTCTACTCGGTAAGCGTGTGTGTGTGTGTGTGTGTGTGTTTGCGCGTTTTGAGTGAGAGATTGGAAGCTGGAAGAAGAGTGGTGGTAGTCTGGATTTGGATACCCCTCTCCCTCAAGCTAGCTCTACGAGAATTTGGTCAGTCAGTTTGCTGAGTTAGCCGACGACTCTCTCTCTACACATCACCCACTGCACTGCAGACAACATTACTGTGCCCCTCTCTAGCTCTAGGGTTAAGTATTTTCATTTTGGGAATTGACCATTGCACCCCTCTTCGTCGTTTCATATTTTTCTTTTGGACTAATTACACTTATATCTCTAAGGTTAGGAGATAATTACACGTAAGGACACAAAGTTTCAAAATGTAACATTCCGTAATCAAAAGTGTTTCAAATGTATCACCCGTGTCCATCCGTCAAGGTTCCGTCCAAAAAGTGTACTTTTTTTATGATGTCAACTATACGTATTGACAAAACTACCCTTGTACTGTATATACTGAGTAGTTTTTAAAGTTTTTAATACTGAGTAATTTTTATTGTATATATTGAGTATTTTGAACAAAAAAATGTCATTTAATAATTAGAATAATTATTTTGTCTTCCCAAGCTAACTCTCCGGCAGCCCCCTCCCCTCGCCCCACACCAGCAATTCCTTCCCTCTTACATGCCATGGCAGCCCCACTACCGGCTGCATAAGCGGTCGCCGGTGACTAACTCCGTTCCCTGCGCCTTCACCGAAATGCCCTTTCATCGTGCCTCTACGAGCATCGCGCCGATGCCACCGTGCCGCTACCACTGCAACCGTCCGATCGATGTTGCCGATAGACCTATCACCGACTAGCAACTTCGATCAGCAGCCCCATCACTGGCGATCAACTCCGGCGCTCCTTTACAGAGCGCCATCACCAACGCTTGCCAAATTTTCAAACAATTTAAATCCTCTTTCAATGTGTAATTTGATTTTAACATTTAGGTTAATCCTAGCCATCGCTTCGCCCAACCCGCAGCTCACCACTGCCAGTACCTTCAGGTCAGAGTAGTGCACAGCCTGCACGATTGCACTCCCCCTCCTCACCGGGTCACCGCTCTTGAACACGCCCGAACCGACGAAAACGTTGTCACACCCCAACTCCATCATCAGCGCCGCGTCCTCCAGTGTCGCCAACCTTCCCGCTGCAAAGTGCACCACCGCCAGCCTCCCCAGCTGCTTGGTCTACATCACCAAATCATCGGCGCAGCTATCTTCTTGGCGAAGGTGAATCGCCGCTGCCACCACCGCCCGGGATCTCGAAGGAAGGTGACGCCGACAACGGGAAATGGGAAGGGGGAAGGTGCGGGCGACGAAGAAGGGTGCGGCGACAGGGAGGCACAGACGAAGGGGTGCTGCCGACGGTGTTTGAGACAAAATTGCCAAATGGGCTTGGGGGGGGGGGGGGGAGTAATGGCATTAATAGAATTAATGAGTATTTTATTTTAAAGTCAGTGGCAATCAAGTTTTTTTGTCAAAACTGTTAAGTATTTTTGTATTCCGTTTGTCAACGGATATAAGTGTCACATTTTAAAACTTTGTGTCATCGCGTGTAATTACACCCAAACCTCAGTGACATAAGTGTAATTAGCCCTTCCCTTTTCCATACTTTCTCTACATCCCTTCCCTTTTTCACTTTCTTTGGGTGAATTATATAATGCGTTAAGTGCGTCTATTTATTGCATGTTTTCACAGCGTTTCATATCTATTATTCCGTGATATTTCTGTTTAATTTGATCAATTTTAACCGTCAAATTGTCAAAATTAAAGATAATTCTTACGCTATTTTTAAGTTTTAGTTTTAACAATTTGAACCAAAATGGGTCATTTGACCTGAATCTAAGCTCGTTTAGACCCATTTCCCTAAAACTTAATCGCCTACACGCCAACCCCACCACCTTCACCGCCGTTCTCTTCCTCAATTTTAAGTATCTGTTACAAAACTTATATATATATATATAATATTTTTAAAGCTGATGGAATTGACTATAATTACACGTTAACTTCAACTTCAACTTCAAGGGTTCAATGCCATTACCCTTTTCTCTACTGTGAAGGAATTACCACAATAAGGGGCGACCAACCAAGATTTTTTCTTTCTTTCTGTGATGCTATTTTATGGAGGGGATTGCCATTCCTTCTTCATTTTCTTTATGCCTGCTGTGCCTACTCTGGTGCTCTTTTTAATCATTCGTTATCGTCGTGTAAGCATTCATTAAGCTGTTGAATGAAACAGAAACAACCACCGAAAAAGAGACGCAAAATTGGACTACAACCAACTGTTCTATTACAGATGCAAGAGATTTGATATCAAATTCCAGCCCATCCACGTCTTCTTGTCCGACCGGGAAACAAAGTTGAGCTGAAACATCTCCTTCGAAACATGTTCCCCTGTTTCGCAGAAGCCGACTAGCTTTGCAACAATTTCAGCACTTTCCTGCACGTGCTGCATGTTCAGAGGGTCCGTCCACAGCTTATTTACCAGTTGCAGCCGCCTCCTCTGTTTTCCTTCTGGTGCGATATCCCATTTTAAGTAAAGCATCTCTCTTTCTTCTGCACTTAATTTTGAACTCACCCTCTTTGCTAAGTATTCCCTCTCTTGCTTGAGAGCCTTGATACTGCATGCAAAACCAAGCAAGTAAATTATTCAATTCCAATACACATATAAGCAACAAACACCCCCTTGACTAATATGAGAAAGAATGCACAGACTTGATCTACCTCGATGAAACAGAGCCTGCAGGTTCATCACCTAAGAGTGCTGGGCTCGCATTACCAAGCTCTGCCAAGTGATGCTCCAACCATGTCAACCTTCTCAGCTCAACTTCCATATATATCTGATCAGCAGGATCTCCTCTGAATAGCATGTAGAACTGTGTGCGGTGTATGATTGACACGTGGCACAGATGCCACAGCATAATTATTTGCTTCCTTTGATCCTCAAACACCAAGTGCCATGACATGGGAGAATGCTCAACTGTACCCGTCTCGTCACTTGGAACCTCATTTGCCTCCAACTCCAAGACCTGGCGCCGTTTAAGAAATAAAACAGAAGATATCAAGGTCAATTAGACAAATGATCAGAGCTTGATGCCTTGTGCATATCTTTGCACCTAAAGCCATATAAGGTCACAGAACACAGGTTTGGGGTGTGGGCGGTGTGCAGAAAGCTACCACCTTTTGCGGGGACTGGGGTGGGCTGATGACAGCGTTATGCAGCAAAGGTCCAACGACGTAAATTATAACTGATGGCATGAGAAGATAAAGGAAGAGCTAAAAAAAATCTCACCTGGCAAACCAAAAGCTGCTTTTGGTATTGTAGCTTTGCAACACGTTCTTTCAGCTCAGTAACGTAAGCTTTAATGCTTTGTATGTTCTCCTCAGCCGCTGTCTTGAACATCTTTTGCATTTTCTTCACATTAACCGAGTTTTGTTGCCTAGAAGCAGGAGTACCCTCCCTTGATGAGCTATGGCTACCGTCCTCGGAAGTCTTTGCAGGAGTGGTAGCCTTAAGCCTGTGGCATGCATCACCACCAGACACAAGATTGTTACTCTCAGGTGCCCTATTCTCAGTTTCATAGTCCATTGTTTTCCGAGACGATGACAAAGGTGTGCATGGAGATCGTATTATATTTTGCATATTACCATTATTGCTCAAGGTAAAAGGAAGCATCTTCTTCTTTCTTGATGGTGTCTTGGTGTCTGGAGTCTCCTCGCCACTTGGAAAATACATGGCTAATAAGTCAATAGATTTCTGGACATTCTCAAGCTTCTCTTCCAAAGAGGCAATATCGCTTTCTTGGTAATTCAACCGACTGATCTCTTCCTTCAGGCTAGCTTTATCTTTGATCTCAATTTCCTGAGAAACAGAACCAACTGCATGCATGTCCTTAATTTCTGAAAGAAGCTTTGCTATGTTTTCAGCAGCATCTTTACTCCCTAGCCTATGAGATGAAACCTCCTTATGAAGCAAATCAAGGGCATGATTTGCTTCTTCACCAAGCTGCCTCTGACGCATCTCAAGCTTTCTAATTTCATGTACCAGCAAGGAAGGATCTGTAGAGGTAGCTGATTGTCTCACCATTGGTTGCATTCCACGGTCTTTTCTTGTCCATGTTTCTGAAAGAGGCCTACCAGAAACTGATACATTTTCCGTTGCATAAGAAAGACACTTTGCTACCTGACGAGAAGGCCCACTTTGGTTTGACCCCTGAAATAAACATAGAGTAGAGCAATCATGTTCTTTGAATTGATTTTTGAGACAGGGTATGTAAAACCCCTTGTTCAAACCTTAGGCTCCTTGTGAGCTCTTCTTTCTAGTTCAAGTTGGGACTCGGCAAGATCTCTCTGACGCTTCAGCTCATTCATATCTCTCTCCATCTGCATATGAAACAAATATTAACTCAATTACGAGATATTCCTATAAATATTTCTCTGATACTTAGTTATTCCATTATAGAAGCTCTCTTAGATAGCTCTCTACTGTACATATTGCACTGCATGTGACTATAACGATATACCCAGTCCTCCTTACTACATATGTATAACACACTGAAGACAATTTTTTCCGGATATGAAAGGGTAAGTACAAATAGAATTAAAAAAAAAAAATCATACTCGTGCATAAATCATGTTCACTTGCATAAAGCTGAATGATATCTAAGCTCGATTCCCTAATACACCCCTTATGCTTGCCTTCTAGACGTAAAATTTACTATGGAACCAAATCAAGAAAACGCATACCTGCTGAATTTTCTGCTCCTTCTCCATAAGTAATGACCTTAAACATACCGAAGCAGAAGGCTCCGGACTTCGAAGCTCTGCCTCAAGTCTGGCGACTTCATTCTGCAAATGCTTCACTAATTGCTTGTCCGCGACAACCTGAAAATGTCAATTGATTTGACTAGGATTTTATTGTTAAATCGGTCAGATACACAATTCGATTTACTACACAAACATCTTGATGACAGCGAACTACCCAAAAATGGTACACTTCTGTTCCAGAACTCTTGCACCGGAACTATGACAGTGAACTACCCTCTCCAGGTGAAACAGAGAGTTAAACCGGTCTCCCGCCGGTTTAGCATCAGAGGCTGGCTTTCTGGCAAGCGATAAAGCAAGTGACCAGATGGGGCTAGTATCCAAGGCTTTCTCCATTCATGACAAGTTAAATGTCTACACTTATGTGTGCTTCTACTACGCTTTGCTCACCATTATAGAGAGCCACCATGCATAAATACACAATAAAGCATTACTTCTTAAGTAATGGACAGTATACTGATTTACGTAATTTCTTCATTCAAAAACATGACATGAAACTTCGTAATTACCAAATCAGTAAGAATACTAGCAAAGAAACAAAACGAGACGCCTTATAACGGGCAGCAAGAGAAATAGAAAGGAAGAACACAATGTTCAGCACATTCGTTGCTTCCATACCATGTTTATTTGGGCTTTGTTTGTAACTTCTTTTGCGCTTGTTGCAAATAAAAGTGTATTCCGGGATTGCTCGACATGACTTAAAGCAGGACTCATAGTACATATTATAGCTGTTCTCGCGTTTCCTCCAAGTGAAGGCTGCAATATTCTCGTGAGCTTGGAATCTCTATAAGGTATGTGGCTCCTCTTTCCACCACTGCACAAAAGAAGCCTGGTAAGAGTAAGATATTTATATCCTCAATTTTACTGACTTAAAAAAACTTTTGAAGTTTGAACTTGTCATGTACACAAGTCACAGTTTGCAAGTTATACATGTAAGTTTAATTGCACGAATATCCATACAACATCATTAAAAGATGCTCCAAAGAATACAATATTAAGGTGATAGCTCTGCAGAAACCAATTTATGAGATGTGTGTATTATATGTGTTTGCACATCCTTACCTTAGCTTTCTGATCACAGTTGTCAAAGTCAGTAAGCTTCTGTTAATGTGGCTTCCTTCCTTTAACTTAGTACCATCAGCCCTTGTTTGAGAAGCGCGCTCACTCCCAGCAAGGTCCACAAGACTCTGGAACATTCTTGACTTTTAATAATTACATCCATGTTTACTTGACAATGATCCATAGTAAACCAAAAGAGAGAACATACCAGACTTGCTAAGAAAGATCTTACGCGTCCTGAATTTTCCCGAAGACTACTTTCAATGGTCTGAAAGGGGAACACAGAAATGAGAGAGGGAGAAGGAGGGTAGAAGAATCAAGATTGTAACTCCACAGGAATAAATCTCTTACAGAACCCAGTACTGCTTACCAGCCTGATAATCTGATGTGATCGTGAACTTTTATCATTCAAAGCAGTTTCACCCACTTGCCTTTGAGCTGCAAAAGAATTTTTGTCCATGCCGGATCATAAGAAGCATAACACGCATAAAAAGGATATTAAATTTCTAAAAACTGCCACTATCTTGTGTTTAAGCAAATTTTGTAGTACAGGTCAAACAGGGATAACTTATACAAGTACCATCAGATGGCACCAACGATAAGATATAGTTAATTTCGTCAACCTAAGGGATTTAAGTGGGAACAGCAGATAACCACTGTACTGTATAGACCGCATTCTATGTACTGTATACTAGTTTTTCCCCACCCAAAGTTGTTCAATTTTTCCTTTATTTTTCCCCCTTGGTGGGGGGAGAGAGAAAAGTCAATCTCTGAAGCCAGGGGATCATGCCAATAAGTTTTAAATAAGTAATTGCCTTTGTACAGACAGTTTGACCAGCTTCTAGAAATTACCTTCGCATATACCAATTAAGTGCCTTAAATGTTGACCATCCTTAACAACCTCTTCAGTGAGTTTATCCACAATAGTCCCTTTCTGCATTCAAAGCAGACATATTACTATAGAAACATAAAAGGACAATCTACACATTTCTTCAGAGAAAGGTCTCATGTACTTGCCTCAGGATCATCCAACAGGCGAAGGGAGCCAGACTCACGGTTTAAGAGGTCAACCACAGTCTCGTTGTAAATTTCCAAAGCAGAAAGCTTAAGACTGAAGTCCCTTTCCAAACACTGTGAGAGATTACAAAAAGAATCTAATGAGAAAATTACAGTGTCGTTGAAAAGAGCTACGGAGCTGGAGTCCTTGGTAATATCCAAAAGCAACACTTTGCTGAATCAGACATGAACTCTGAAGCATATACAACTTACACTTTTTATATGTTCATAAATGTCTCTGACAGCATTTTCAGCTATCCCCCTCATGGTAAATGTCTTACCACTGCTAGTTTGCCCATACGCAAAAATAGTTGCTGCAAAGCGAAATTCAGAACACTAAGAATTAACTCATATGACGTACCACTGGATTCTTATTTTAAATCCAATAAATAACATATCCTTGAGAGCATAATGAAATACCATCACCTATGAATAAGTAGAAATTTGTTACCATTAATTCCATTAAGAGCAGATAGAGCAACATCTCTAGCCCCCTCTTCATACACCTTCTGAGTCGAGCAAGCTGGATCAAAAACTTTATCTGATGCACATAAAACTTGTGTATAAATGCATAACACTGAATAAATATTGAGGATTGAGCAATCATCGCTGCCAACAGAGAGGACATAAGAGTAACAATTGAAGATGTACCAAATTTGTATGGACCAGTATGACGCTCGTGATTTAAATTTCGAGAAACAATCGTGTTCTCGTCGGTGCAGTCCCAAGCAATCAGATCATAGGCAGCTAGTTCTTTCGGGCTCAATGGCCTGACTCGAACCGTGACAAGTATCTTCTCCTCACTAACTTTTGGACCACCCGGGGTAGTAGGAGTAACCTTCCTGATCTTTGATGATGGGGTGACCGGCGTACTCATTGTCATCTTCTTAATCTACACCAAGTCCTTTCACAATAGTTTTAACAGCCATCAGTTACCCAGCTTTTAACTAAACGGAAAGGCAGCGTGATGCAGTCAAACTAATCGATCAGAATCAAGTGTCATAGCGAGAAGAAACTGATTCTCCATTTTATGAATTAAAATTGGCAGGTGATTTCCAAAATCTTTACAAGGAGGATAGCATGGTGATCATCTAATCAATTAAATTCGACCCTAATTTACTAATGATGGTTTAGGAAGTAATATTTACAAAAAGGAACGCTTTTATGCAAATATTCAATCAGATTGAAACGTGTTACAAGAAACCACTATTTGTTACTCCGTTTCTTCTCATAATCAGCAGGCAATTCTCAAAACTTGTTAAGCAAAGCAAAACCTAATTTTACAGTCAACGAAATGAAGGAACGCTAGTTTTTCTAGTCACCGCCTAAATTAGTTCTTCAGAGGACAAATAAAATGAAGAAGTGCCAACTTTTATCAAAAAAATCCTAGTCCCTCAACAAGAATCACCTGAAGTACGTTCTTGCCAAATTTAAGAAGAAAAAAAACAACAAAAAAGGAAAGTAAAAACCTGAGAGCAGAAATGAACTCAGTTGCTTACTATTGCCAAAAAAAAGAAGAATCACTTCATGAAGATCGCTGGAGATTCAAGAAACGGCGCTGATTGGAGAGGTGAACGGCACGAGAATCCAAGACAAATGCAAGTCGCGAAAATCACGGAAAGATCAATGGAGGGATGCCGCAGACGAATCTTTTGATTTTGCCTTGTTGATTTGAATTATTCTTTTTTTTTTCTGGTGCTCAGAGGGGGGGGGGGGGGGGGAGAGTAACGTACTAACGGCTATTTTCGTTTCATTCGTTGGAGCGTATATTTGAAATGATATGCTTTGCTGGGTATTCTTTTGGCCCACTGGACTTACAAAAGTGAGGTCCGTGAATGTGATTGATTCGGCTCACTCACTGATTTCAACTTTCAAGCCTCTGCCTGTAACTAATTTATTTATTGGTCCAAAGTCCGTCTCATCAAATAGTAAAAGCCCATTGTTGCCCCATTTCTGCAGCGAGGACGAGGAGACAAGTTGGTAGTGGAGTGATGATGACTTCCTTTTTATGTGGGGTCAGAGAGGAGAAAGGCGAACTTAATTGAATAAATTTTAAATAAATTGATTAGAATTTCAAAATATATGCTAAAATTTTATATTAAATTAATAGTATAAATTTAAAATAAACTGATTATAATTAAAACTTTCAAAAAATGCTACTTATAAATTGTAATGTTAGTAGGCCAAAAAAGACTTGTCAATATTACACCAAATTAACATGTATCAATCTTAAATAATTAATTTGATATATTCTTGTTGGCCATCAACGCAAATAAATAATAAGGAGTTGGGAACCAAAAAAGAAGAAGAAAAAAAATTTTGGGCCCGGAACCGGCCCGGCCCTAAATATTGGGCCTAGGGCCTAGGTTTGGACTGGGCCATATATGCAGATTTCAGGCCAGGGCCCGGCCCGTTTACCAGACACCAGGCCCCAGCCCATTTTTGTTGGAGGCCCGTTGGCCTTGGGCCGGCCCAAGCCCGGCCCATTGACACCTCTAGCTAACCTTGTGTAGCCCCCGCCAAATGGCCTCTGATGGACCAAAAATGGGGGAACCAAATTGCTATTCTCACTCCTACTATGCAGTAGCCCACTTCACCAAACTCCAGCGAATATCAACCGTTTTGAAGTCGGTTGGTAATATATTTTATTTGTGGTCTCAAACTATTAGTGCCAATCACTAAACAATATTTGATTAAAGATGGACTGATGTGACAAAAAGACGGGAGGCAACATATACAGTAATAAATTATACAATCATAGGTGGTCATGATTAGTGATTTCAAACCGCTGGTTATTTTTTTAGAAGTGGTCGTTAGAATTATTTTGCTCCGACAGTCGGAGCAATATAAGATTTAAAGATTGGCGTTTCTAATTTTATACTATAAGTCTCATCAATTTTCACATCTTATTTTGTTTCTCAGATGATTTGGGCCTACTATAAGTCTTGTGTCTTTTGTTGTACGCAAAGGAGTCTGGATCAACGATTGGACCCTAATGGGTTAGTAGAGTACCTTGGAGGTGAATTGCATGGCCAATTGTGTTGAGGAAACATTTTATAAAAAACAAAAAAGGAAGGAAAAACTCTGATAAATTATGTTGCTAGTCCATCCTGGCAATGCATCTTTAACCCTTTTTTAGTCCCTCTTTCTGAGACACGTCAATGAATATCCAACAGTCAAAGTTCAACGCTTCCGATGTGGAGCACATGCTCCATGTCACGTGTAACACTATTTAAACAAAAATCACTTAGAGCATTGATATCAACACTCCTCCCCCTTAGAAAAAGGAGTCAACGGTGCTCTCCTTGGCTTTGGTGGGATTAGTCCGGGGGGGGGGGGGGCTGAGCTCATTCCTACAGAAGGAATAACACTGACACGGTCGATCGCCAACCTCGTTTGGGGGTAGACTCCCCCTCTCCAGCTCCCGGTGGTGCCTTCTCCTATCATCCAAAAGGGGTTCTATTTTCCCTCCTTGAGATTTACTTCCTCCGGGCCTTTCCCCTTTCCATGAGTACCTTTAACTTGACCACATCTCTTATGATCATCCAACTCCTTAAGAGTTATTTGTTCCATAACTGTCGTCGTTGTGCCCCCGTACTGAGCGTTGTCTCCATGTTACATGTCCCCCGTCAGTCGTCCAACTCTGTGTCCCCATATTGTGACGCACCGAGTAGCGTTGTTTCCAAACTGGCTACCCCCAACATTGCGTCCATAAGCTGGAAGCATGCACGACCATCGTGCTATGTGCCATCGCACAACACCAAATAAGATCGACCCCCACGCCATCTCGATCAAGCATGCCCCTTTAGTTGCGTCTATCGACTGCACCATGCAACGCCCTAGTGTTACATTACATGCCATTGCACAACATTCCTTGACAGTGTCCCCCACACCATCTCCATCGAGCGTGCCCTGGCACTAGCACCACACATATCCCATCGCACTCATGACCATGCCACTTATGCAATCGTTCCCCTCACAAGCCATCATGCTGCCACCCCCTCATCGTTGATCCATCCCTTTTCATACACCATGTGCACCTCACCATTACCATGGGACATGTTTTAACCTGCTCTCCAGAGTGCATCATTCTTCGCGATAGCGACTCCTTTAGTATACTACCTTAGAAAGCTCCGAGTGCTTCAAAATGATAACTCATCTTCCGTTAGGTAGGAGATTCTTCTCGAGTACTGCCTTGGCTCGTCGAGTAGGCAACTCCTCTGACACAAGTACTCATCGTGAATCCCTATGACACTATCTCCGCTAGGGAGGTTCGAGTCGTATGGCATGATGGCTCATCTACCCACGAGGTAAGCGACTTCTCCGAGATATTACCTTGATAAATTGGGTAGGCAACTGCTTATAGACACTACTTTTGCCCATCGGGCATGCAACTCTTTCTAGACACTAACTTGGCGCCTTTTGAGTGCTCATGTACAAATACTCACTACGGGATAAATGACTCTGGTACCTGGGATACTATCTCTACCAGGGAGCTCCAAGTGTTCATAGCATGAGGAATCTTTTTTAGCCAAGTACGTGACTCCTCCAAGACACTACCTCACCTCATCAGGTTGACGACTCCTATGGCACAATATATATAGGCAAGTTAGGAAGTCGACTCCTCCGAGAAGTTACTTTGGGGTATTTTGAATGCTTTGACAAGAACTCACCGAGGGACATGCGTCTCAACCTAGATACTATCTCCGTCGAGGTGATTGTGTGACTAAGCTATGTTCTGTGGCATTGAGGTTCTTCATTGGCACCTCTAAGGATCATGACTCTCGAATAACTTTGAGACAAAGAGGTCTCTGGAGGGCATCGTCCCTAGTTCGCCTGGCAGATAGAAGTTGGGCCCTAACAGTTGGTAGTCGAGCCTTCCTGATCGCTATTAGATTCTTTTTATCTCTTGACGGACCATGTGAGACTCGGTAAGTGTTTTGGACTAATGGCTATATAAACGGTATTTTCTGGCTATACCAGTATTATATGAATTAGTGTACTTAGACAAACAAAAGGAAAGTTATGGGGCAAGTCGAGCGAATATGCCATCTGATAGCCCGTTGTACTCCAACAATTAAGGCTATATACGAACTGAGTTCGAGCCGAACATAGGTGTGTTCGAACTTGGTTTGTTTTAAATTTGGGCATGTTTGAGCTCGGTTCGAGTTCGTTAAGAGCCAAAGTATTAATGTTCGAACTCAGTTTAAGTTCGCGAGGGTGAGATTCGGGCTCGACTCACTTAACTCATTTAATGATATGAGCCGAACTCGAGTTCGAAAGCTCGGCTCGCATTCATGTTCAATTCCAATCAAACCTCTAAAATTACTCAAAATTCTCAAATCGTTCAAGCATATTTAATGAAAAATGATAAATAGAAGATACATGAAAGATGCAAAATCAATCAAAAACACTAATTGATGCAGATCAGAAACTTGGCTTTGCGACTTTAAAGGTTGAATCCGACGGCAGGCGATGATTGATTGATTCTGCAAAACACTGGTTGAGCTATTGGCTTTACAGGCAATTTCTTTGCAGATCAAAAACTTGGCTTTGCGGCTTTAAAAGTTGAATTCGAAGGCAAGTTAAGTCCGACAACTTGGATACAGATGACGGCGACGAAGATAGCGAAGTGATGTCTGTTTGTGAAGACTGGAGAGAGAGAGAGATAGAAAGGGTTTGTGCGATCTGTGTGTGTGTGTGTGACGAGGTAGGGGACGGAAGTAGGGCTGTGTGTGAGTGAAGAATGCGGCTGTGTGAGATATGTTTGGTTTAGGTTTTTGTTTGAGTTTATATACTTAGGGGTTTTAAGTGTTTGGGCTTCATAGATTGGACTATCTAAGGGTTGGGCTTTATATTTATAAGTGGGCTTGGGGTTTTGGGCTGACTTAAAGGCTTAGCCTCCACCTTATAATTTAATTTATGTGATTTATGTAAATATTAATTTTGTATACAATTATAATTAAATTACTATTTATACGAGCTGTTCGCGAACATGTTTGTGAATATTTTAGTGTGTTCATGTTCGGCTCGTTAAATAAACGAGTCCTGAAAACTTATTCATGTTCTATTCGTATATTATATGAACGAACGTGAACGAGTTTTGTGGAGAACGAACCTCGAGCCATTCGTGAACGGCTCGGTTCATTTACAACCCTACCAACAATCATGGCTCCCTCGATGCCTTAGAACACTCAGCGAGCACCATCCATTGCTTGATGACAAGGTATTTTTGTTGCCTACAAATAGTAGACTTCGGGAATTCCTTGAATGAACAAAATATTTCACTTTCTCACACTAAAACTTTATAGCTAAGTTTAGAGAGAGAACGACCTCGAGCACTGGACTCTGACTCTGGATCTTGACATCTGACCTTAGAGTTTGGACTCTCGACTGTCATCCCGTACTCACTCTGTGCCATCGCCCTCGCAAAGCTGCCACTTCTCAGGCTCTATCTACATAGCAGGGACTCCACCTTTGTTCCGTCCATATTCTGTCTCACACGATCACATTTAAACTCTGACTCAATTGCATTTTTTGTGCCACTTCTACATTTTATTATAAATTCTTCTCATGACATTGTAAACAAAACAAGAACATGGTAAAAATGCGACTTGCGGGTGTCGTAGCGTTGCCATGGAAACGGAACCTTCATGGGGGCTTGACTACATACCTAAAAGTGGGTGAAAGGGTGGCATTCCAATCTGACTTCCAAAAATTTGACTTGGGTGGGTTCGGTTCACACCTTATCTCATGCTGCTAAGAGAAGTTGGTGGCAAATAGTTACAACCTAACAACAACATTTTCGAGTTAAATACATAAAGTTGGAGTATCAAGTACTTGGTAAATTATTAATGGAAAGGTTGGATTATCTTCAAGTGTAAGCAAAGTGCTCATTGTTGAACCATCATTCCAAAACAGTGGCCGGCTGCACTCACAAACCATCAAAACAATCCACTGTTTTCTCGTACTAGTGACTTAGTAGTTTAGCAATAAATTTAGAGGGTGGTGCGGGTCAACAAGCTCAATTTAATGACTCACTCAGTGGTATTAAAGGCACAGGCGCACCTAAGGTGCAAAAGGTCCTCGGAACCTAGGCGTAAGGCGCAGACGCGCGCCTTTTCGAAGTAAAATGCAATATTAAAATAAATAAATAAATAGTAGTGCATTAAAAAAATAAAATTAAGTAAAAAAAATCAAAACATAATAATTAATAAACTTCCAAAACAATAGAAAAAGTTTCAAATATCATAACACCATAATATAACAAGTTTCCAACATTAGAAAAGTCTTAAATCCACTGAATCATAGCAAATCACTAAAATTTAAGTGAACATAACACCACCGTCTTCATCATCACTAAGGGCCAAGGCAACAACACATTCTTCAAATGGAATCATAGGCTTTAAGTCTGGTAGAGACTCCTCCTCAACTTTATCTTGTTCGTCTACCACGTGGACTAAAGAACTAGATCTAGTTGACGTTTGCAGCCCTATTTGATGACGGCCTTCTTGCTGTTGACCTTGAATGGTAGTTCGGCTCTGTACCACCTGAAGGGTTACTTTCAAACACGTTGTCACCGTCTTCATCTGCATCTTCATCAGGCCTCCCAAGCAACCACTCATTACTTTCACCGATATTATCCAATACAATAGGATCAATCATGGCGCGGGAATTGTATCGCCGCTTTAACGCTCTATTGTATTTTACAAACACCAAATCATTCAAGCGACTTTATTCAAGCCTATTCCTTTTCTTGCTATGAAGCTGTAAAGTACAGTAAACAAATTGATTAGTAGTCATTGTATAAGAAATAAATATGAACGTTAGCGTAAAACTTTACTACTAGATTTAGACTTACATGCTAAAAAACGCTCCAGTTACGTTCACAGCCAGAAGCACTACAAGTGAGACTCAAAACATTTATTGCAAACTTTTGCAAGTGAGGCGTTGATGACCCGTATGAAGCCCACCATTCCGCTATTCAATGCATGAAAATTGCAAAACTAATAAGTGATGTAACTATTCATTAATTTACATATCATAACGAGTGCTATAAAACAAAAAAATAATACCTGGTGCTTTTCTATCTCTCATCCTCTTTCACATGGGATTCCGAAATAAACCCTCCGCTCTTTTATACTTACTCAACTCATTGTCAATTGCATCTTGTACTGCCATATCAGGGTTCAACCTTTGAATGCAGTCATACAAACCCGTTATAACAGTTTCATCACTCTCAATGTCTGGGATTGAGTAGTAATTCTCAGGGTTCAAGAAATAACCAGCAGCATGCAAAGGACGATGGAGTTGAATACTCCATCTACTATCAATAATCTCAAAAACCTCTTTGTACTTCAACTCGTTCCCATGGAAAGCACTTGCAATAACATCTTTAGCTTTATTCATAGCCTTATAAATGTAACCCATTGGAGATTTTTTCTCATCATCAACCAATCTAAGTATCGAAATAAGAGGGCATGCTACATTTAATGTATACACAACATTATTCCAAAATGAAGGCATTAATACTATTTTTGTCACTCTCTTGCCTTGTATCTCCTTTGACCATTTGCTATTGCTCCACTCTTCCGACGTAAACATTTTTTTCAAGTTATTTTGCTTTTCATGAATCCTTGACAAGGTGATAGTGGCAGTAGCAAACCTCGTTTTGCCAGGCCTAAGCAACTCTCTTTTTGCAAATTTTCTTAACAAGTTTACAACACCCGAGCGATTATATATGTAACCATTCAAAGCAAGAGCCTTTTGAAATGTTGACTTCATTTTAGGTAACTTAAATATGTCCTCTAAGATCAAGTCAATGCAATGTGCAATACATGGTGTCCAAAATAGGTGTGGATAATCACGCTCCAATAACTTGCCTATCATACAAAATTGCAAATATGTTGAAAAATTAAATGTTGAAGTATATATTAGCTAATAATATTGTATATATTAAAAAATAAGTTACTTGAGCTATACTATATGTTAAAATATACTAACCTGCCTTAGTCATACATCAAGTCTCCGGTCTTCGAATATTCAAAAGCATCAACAGACTCAAGAAACAAACTTCCTTTAGGACTATTTGCTAAAAGGTTAATTAAAGTCCTTTCTTTTTTGTCCTTCTATCCATCACACATAATCGAACAACTACTTTTCTCCCACTCTTCTTCATGATCCTTCATCAACTTATGTGTATTATCAACCTCTTTCTGCAGTAGGGTAACCCTAATCTCATGATAACTCGGTAGCTTTAAACCCAGACCATATTGCCCAATAGCCTCAACCATAGCCGAAAAGCTGTCAAAATTCACGACATTGAATGCAATCCCCACATCATAAAAAAATCTTGCTATTGCACCACAAGCCAGATTTCTCATCTCCTTTTTCGCTTCTTCATTTTCAAAAACCATGGATTGCTTTATCTTTCTCTTTCTCACTACCTCTTCCGGGCCCGAGGTGAAGTACATGTCAATTGGGCCCTTAGCCTTTGGATTCCTACGATGAGGTTGACAAGAACTCCTGCGTGATGAAACTCTCTTCTTCCTAGATATCTCAACTACATCATCGTCCTCGTCTTCTTCTTCATCATTGAAAACGCTATCAAAATCTGGGACGCACTTAGCTAATTCTTTCTTTTCCTTGACAGAATGTAACAATTCTTTCATCTCATTTCTTACATGTTCTGGGCACTCTCGACATGTTGAAGCGTTCATATAACATCTTGCAAGGTGTTGCTTATGTCAATAAATACCACCCCTTATAATCTTTTGACAAAAATTACAAGCGACTGTATTTTTATCGCTCGAATTAGCCATACGTCCATATTTCCAAGCTGGGTCCTTTGTATCAGTGCTTGCGTTCAACATGTATATTCTTGAGATTAAATTATATTGATACTAAAATTAGCTTAAAAACCTTAAGATAATACAAACAATGTAGGATCAACTGTGGTGACCAATAATGTAGGATCAATCCCCAGCAATTATATGCCCCAAACAATGTAGGATCAATTGTGGTGACCAATAACAGGGGCTAAGTCTAACTAAAATTGTAGGATCAATTAGGGTGGCTAGGCAGACCCCTCACGATTTAATACAACTAGATTATTGGATACAGATTGACCTAACAATGTCCCCCACTCCCACCACAAATCCCTTCCATGCCTCACACGCACAAACACCACATTGAACACTGAATTGTAGGATTGTAAAAAATCAAGCTGTTTATTCATAAGCTCGCGAATCAACTTGTTTGAAGTTTGTTCATGGTGGTTCATTTGCTAAACGGGTCAAGCTTAATCTGAAAGTTAGCTTTTTTAAAAAAGGACAGAGGTTGAAATTCACCCAGCAGCCCATGAACAAACTTGATTAGCTTATTTCAGAGTATTGTTCTGCTTCGTTTCAGTTAATCTTTCACTTTTTAATAACTGAAGTGTATAATACTTCGTCATGTTAGATTTTATATGCCCTAAATCATTGAGCTAAACAGCTAAACAGGAAAACATTGAGCAACGGGCAATTGAGGTAGCACTTAGCAGTAGCAGCACAACATATCAAATGGGAGGGAAGAGAGTAACGAACCAGCAAAAGCACTGGTGCAGGTGAGAAGCTGCTTCGATGGAGCAGCCGAGCAGCAAGGTGAAGAGAAACAGCTGCAATGTCAGTTGGAGCAGCGGCCGGAGCGACGGGCTTTCGACGACAACGGGAAAGGCGATGCGGCAGGTGAGAGAGAAGCTGCTTCGGTGGAGCAGTCGAGCTTGAGCAGCAAGACGAAGAAAAACAGCTGAAGTGTCGGCGGGAGCAATAGGATTTCGGCGGCGATGCTGCAGGTGAGAAAGAAGCTGCTTCGGTGAGAGTGAGACAGAATTGGATGTTGAAATTTAGGTCTGTAAAATTGGTCGTCTCCTTGTAAAATTGAAATGTTTTGTAAAGAAAATCCACGGTTCACAGGTAAAGAGATGATGGCACATGAGCACATCCAACGGCTATGGTTTATGCCCCTAGATGTGTGCCTCCCGTGCCACTACGCGCCTTGAGCCTTTGTGCTTGGTGAGTCCAAGCGCGCGCCTTCTTGAACGAGCTGAGCCTAGGCTAGGCGAGGCTCTGGTGGTGCGCTTGGGCGCCTTTTATAACACTGGACCCACTTTAGAATTTGGATCATACTTCTTCCTTTGCTTGCTTACAATAATCGCATTTAATTATTCCATCCTGCTTCAAAACGACCCATAGCTATATACTCCATTTAAGACATGCTGAGCACATATTTTATTTTACCAAGTCCCCACTCCACTCATGCTCCGCAAATTCTAGGGTTATCATTCTAGTTTGGTTTTAGAGTTCAAAGGGGAGATTACTGGATATGCTAGTGGTATCGCGCTAGCAAGATTAACTTTTTTGAATAGATGGGTAGATTAATAACAAGTCATGTAGGCTCAAAGTGAAAATAAAATTATGTTCAAAGTCTGTATATTACGAAATTGGCATATTCTAGAATATGCTCCTACGGAAAATACCTCCTCCCTTACAATAGAATGCCATTAGCTAGTCAACGTGGATTAGGCAAAAGATAATTAAACAAAGCTGCGTCACTTGAAAAAGAATGAAAACATTAAAAATAAAGAGATTTTCGTTCATGTCAAAGGTAATATAAACCATTAACGGAACCAGGACACCTCAATACATATTCATTGAACGTTATAAGTCATGACAATGGAGTTTGGACAAGCCCCAACAAACATTTACTAGCATTTAGCAGAACCCATTTCAGTAAAATATGTGGGGACAACCAAATTGAATGAGGAAGTTAGAATTAACAAACAAGCATGTGATGGGGTGGGGAGATTAGATTAATGGGGGGGGGGGGGGAAGATTAGATTAATAAGTACCGGTGATACTGGTACTGGAGAAACAGGGATGCCGACTCTGCTAATGAAGAGAAAAGTGGTTTTCGGTGAGCTCCCGTGTGTGTACGGTGAGCCTGTGTATGTGTGTTATAGACCAAGTTTCACTTTCACGAAAACCAAAGCGTACCATCGCAAAACCATCATATCCATCTCCCATCTAATGTGTACTGTGCTACTTACTGGTGTCTGGTGTTAAAATAAGAAAGGAAATGCATTATATAAGCACATACCAACCTCCTCCCAATCCTCACATCACAAGCTAAAACCCCTTCGTCTTTTGCTAATTGCATTACATACCCCCCTTTCTCTCCCATTTTCTCCCCCCTTCAGCCGTTCACTGTGTTTGGGTTGGTTCTCTTTTTTACCTGCTGGCTGAGGTAAGCTCACGCCCATTCTTTTTACTTTTTGCGCTTCGTTTTTGGTCGACAGACATAGTTTCTTTTGTGGATTTCTAAGTTCTTGCTTGTCTACCCTCTAATTTGTGGCAAAAATATCATCTTATGTGTCGTTGAAAGGTAAAATAGTAGAAAAAGTACTAACCGTTTAGTGACAAAATAAGGGGTGGGTGTGAAAAGGGAACGGGGGGATTGGAATTTGATCTTTCTACTGAGTTGGATCATAACACGGTCGAGAACGGTGTCAATTAATGTACGATTGACTCTGTGAAAGGAAATGATGCTTGACATCTTTTCAGGATAATAGGAAGCAAAATGGAATTCAAGGTACTTCTTGGATGAAACGCCTGCTTATCCATAATATATCGACAATCTATAATCTCAAATCTGCAAATCAAGATTACGAGTTTGGGCTGCTGCAAAAGTCGGTTTACAGTTTCCCGGGAAAACTTTCCATATGGAGGTCCAAAGGCAATAATGGCAGCCCCAGAACTTTTCGCTCATCACCCCCATAAATACCCCCCCCCTTACCCCCCAGAAACAACCACATTCTTCCTCGGCTTTCTCTCCACTTCCTGCAAGTAATTTTAGCCTCTCTGTTGTCTCTCTCTTTTCTGAAGTTCTGTTATGGTTTGATGAAAAGCTTTTTTTGCTTTACTCCCATGTCCTTGTTCTCTCTGTTCTGTTCTGTTCTGGATACACGTAGTTTCTTCCCGAAAAATAATGAGTGTTCTTCAACATTTGGGCACAACACACAGGAAAAAGCAATAATGGTTTTAAACTTTTTGTTAAACCTTTGTGCACAGTTTGAGTTTATATTGTAACAGGAGTGTGCAGTTGGTGAAGAAAAGACTAGAAACGTGGTCCCTTTTACTGTTAAAGTTGTAGGCCGTATTTGAGTCTTGGTTGTCACGCATATGTCGTACGCTTTCTTTCACGGTATGATGAAACTAATTGATGTTAGTAGGGCCCTTATGTTGCGGGTGTTGTAAGATTTTGAAAATTTGTCCCTTCTAGATTATTATGTCAATTTATTTATTGGTTTGGTAGATCAATGACTTTTTGGTCAATCACCCAACCCCCCCCCCCCCCCCCCTTATAAGAAGATTAGTTTTGGATAAACTGGTATGATCTGTTATTCTAACTTCATCTAACTGTTGTTGGTCTTGTAGTTTGAAGTTTCGTCTGAGAAACCTGCCTGTTAGTGTGTACAACCGCCATGGCCGAGCGTGTTCTGACCCGAGTTCATAGCCTCCGCGAGCGTTTCGATGTTACTCTGTCCACCCATCGCAATGAGATCTTGTCCTTCCTTACTAGGTAGGCATAGATATGCATGCTTTTGATTGGTTTTCTCCTTCAAAAGAACTTCTTAAAAAAACTTATCTTGGTTCCATTTGTAGAATTGAAAGCCACGGGAAAGGAATTTTGAAACCTCACCAGCTTCTTGCTGAGTTTGAAGCAACCAAAATACATGATGGGGCCTTTGCTGAAGTTCTCAAATCCACCCAGGTAAACTTGATTCTTTATCTCTTTTGACAGCTTTTTTTTTCCGCCCCTTAACATTTGGTGTTAACAAAGTTTATTAAAAAAAACATCTCTTTATGGTTATTTATTAATAGGAAGCAATAGTGTTGTCTCCATGGGTTGCACTTGCTATCCGTCTGAGGCCCGGCGTCTGGGAACACATACGAGTCAATGTGCATGGCCTAGCGGTTGAGGAATTGACCGTGCCGGAATACCTGCACTTCAAAGAAGAACTTGTTGATGGAACGTAAGTTTGTTTGACTTCTCTACCTTTTTAACGTTCTGGATGTTTTTACCATTGCTTTATGTCCTTTTTAACTTTACTGAACTTATTTCCCGATCTGCAATGTTCTGATGATGCAGCTGCAATGGCAACTTCGTTCTTGAGTTGGATTTCGAACCCTTCACAGCATCTTTTCCCCGCCCGACTCTTACCAAGTCCATTGGCAATGGAGTTGAGTTCCTCAACAGGCATCTCTCTGCTAAAATGTTTCACGACAAGGAGAGCATGAGCCCTCTCCTCGATTTTCTCCGTGTCCACCACTACAAGGGCAAGGTAAGCTCATTAATAGTACTCTAATTGTTTGACATCAAATAGGGTCGAATAAATTGTTTACAGTTCTTTGGGATTTCGTGCCTTCTTTTCGTCAGACAATGATGCTGAATGATAGAATTCAAGACTTGAACAGTCTCCAAGTTGTCCTGAGGAAGGCAGGGGAATATCTTTCTACACTCCCTCTAGACACACCGTACTCTGAACTTGAGCACAAGTTCCAAGAGATTGGTTTGGAGAGAGGGTGGGGTGACAATGCCGAACGCGTGTTGGAGATGGTGCATATGCTTCTCGACCTTCTTGAGGCTCCTGATGCATGTACTCTCGAGAAATTCTTAGGAAGAATCCCCATGGTTTTCAATGTTGTTATTCTTTCTCCCCATGGCTACTTTGCCCAAGAAAACGTGTTGGGCTATCCTGATACTGGTGGTCAGGTGGTTTACATATTGGATCAAGTTCCTGCCTTGGAGCGTGAGATGCTTAAACGCATAAAGGAGCAAGGACTTGATATTAAGCCCCGTATTATCATTGTAAGCATTTTACTGCTCATTCCTTAACATGGGTCTTTCTTTCCTATTCTCTTTTTGTGTTCATTCATTTGATGTTGCTGGATCATGCTGTTGTGACATAGGTGACTCGTCTTCTCCCCGATGCCTTGGGCACTACTTGTAATCAACGTCTCGAGAAAGTTTTTGGGGCAGAGTATTCGCACATTCTTCGAGTCCCCTTTAGAACAGAGAAAGGTATTCTACGCAAATGGATTTCTCGTTTTGAAGTTTGGCCTTACATCGAGACCTTCACCGAGGTAAGCCATACTATGGGGTCATATCCTTTTCTTTAGTCTTTCTGTTTCATACCCCTTTTTTGTATGGATGTACATGTTACTAACCAATAGGTAAATCATTTTCTAGGATGTTGCAAAAGAACTTGCAGTAGAGTTGCAAGCTAAGCCTGATTTGATCATTGGTAACTATAGTGACGGTAACCTTGTTGCCTCCTTGCTGGCCCACAAATTAGGCGTAACCCAGGTTTGTGCCTTTTTTTTGTTGCTGTATATAATCAGTTAAAGATTCTTTATCGTCCACTATGTATCTACCCAACATTATATCATGACGCCTATTAGGATGCCAGTGGCAAGATCAGTCCTTGGGTGTCATCCATGATGGATTTAGTAGAAATGTACAAATGGTGTCAGACAATGAACGATTTGATGATTTTGAGCTCTAATTTTGCAGTGTACCATTGCTCATGCATTGGAGCTCACGAAATATCCTGATTCTGACATCTATTGGAAAAAGTTTGATGAGAAGTACCACTTTTCCAGCCAGTTTACCGCTGATCTTATTGCAATGAATCATACAGACTTCATCATCACAAGCACATTCCAGGAAATAGCAGGAAGGTACTTTACGTGTACATATCCCTTTTGCTCGACTACACAATGTTTTTACTTAAGTTGACTCCATTGAGTCCCTAATTGATTTTACTACTTTACCTCTCCAGTAAGGACACTGTTGGGCAGTATGAGAGCCATATTAACTTCACCATGCCGGGACTGTACCGAGTTGTCCATGGGATTGATGTGTTTGATCCAAAATTCAACATCGTATCCCCTGGTGCGGATATGTCCGTCTACTTCTCTTACAAAGAGAAGGAAAAGAGATTAACAGCATTTCACCCTGAGATTGAGGAACTTCTTTATAGTTCAATTGAGAATGAAGAGCACCTGTAATTTCCTCTCTCCCCTACACCAATACATGTTTTTCTATCTTGTTTACATACTGTTACTAACAAACTGATTTCGACAGATGCGTGCTTAAAGATCGGACTAAGCCAATTCTGTTCACAATGGCACGGCTGGACAATGTGAAAAACTTGACGGGACTTGTTGAGTGGTATGCTAAGAATACTCGCCTTCGCGAGTTGGTGAACCTTGTTGTGGTTGGTGGAGACAGGAGGAAGGAATCCAAGGACTTGGAAGAGCAAGCACAGATGAAGAAGATGCATGAGCTCATAGAAACCTACAAGCTGAATGGTCAGTTCAGATGGATTTCTTCTCAGATGAATCGGGTTAGGAATGGCGAACTCTATCGATACATTGCTGACACAAGGGGAGCCTTTATTCAGCCTGCATTTTATGAGGCATTCGGCTTGACTGTTGTTGAGGCCATGACTTGTGGTTTGCCAACATTTGCAACAATCAATGGTGGTCCTGCCGAGATTATTATCCATGGAAAGTCTGGCTTCCACATTGATCCTTATCACGGTGAGCAGGTAACTGAGCTCCTAGTCAATTTCTTCGAGAAGTGTAAGGAAGATCCTTCTCATTGGGACGCAGTCTCCGAGGGAGCCATGAAACGCATCCAGGAAAAGTAAGTCTAAAATTCCTCCTTGTGTGTGAATTATGTTCGTCTAGCAATGTTTGGTCATTGATGTACTGATCATGGTTTCCTTGCTTTTCTTTCCTTTATCTAAATAGATACACATGGCAAATCTACTCTCAGAGGCTTTTGACATTGGCCGGTGTCTACGGATTTTGGAAGTATGTGTCCAAGCTTGATCGCCTTGAAATTCGCCGATACCTTGAAATGTTTTATGCTCTCAAATACCGTAAGCTGGTTAGTTCCTTTGCCCACTTGCTGTTTCTTTTCCTTATTTCTTCGGACGTGGTCTTGCTGTTTTCGAGCTGCATTCTTTCTCGTAGCCTACTTATCCTCATTGTTTTGTTTGTGCTGTATTTTCAGGCTGAATCGGTTCCACTTGCCATTGATGATGAGTAAATAAGAGCAAGAAGCATTTGGCGGTTGGTGAAGAAGCTCTTGAATAACTCTTTAGTGTTTTACTAGAAGGGGCTTCGAGATTTTTCTCGCACTTTTCATTTATTTTTGGACATTTTCTTTTTCCTTTTGCTTTTGAAGATGTTAAAGAGTGATCGAAGGCAGGAATTTGACATTCAATTGTTCATGCATTAGCAGTAAAGATCAAATTTCCTTCAGTTACGCAGTTGTTAATACGTTGTTTGCCGTTGGATAACATGAATTTATCAGTACAGTTTTACTCTGAAAGTGCAACCTGATTACCGCTAGGCGAAGCTCTCCGCAGTCCAAGTCAAAACATTAGTATCAAGAAAGATGCATGCACAGAAGTAGAATGACGTTCGTTAGGATCGCGAGCCAATCTGCATTGGAGGGTTAAGCATGAATAGGCAAACTTGGTCGGCACAAGAACTGATATCCGGCCGTGAGAGGGTAAGACATTACGAGGGTAAGACATTACTGAGACAAGGGGAGCTTTTGTGCAGGCTGCACTTTGTGAGACTTTTTGACCTGACAATGGCTGAGGCCATGAGTTGTGGGTTGCCAACAATTTGTGCCTCCATTAATGGTGGTCCTTCGGGGATCATTGTTTCCGCAGTGATCCTTATTATAATGGTGAACAAGTGGTCATAAGGTTCCTCTTTTGCCTGGATGCATAGCAGATTACACCTCTCCTTTCTTGTTGATCACCCGTAGCATTTCAAAATTATGCTTTTGTCGCTTTTCTTAGAGGAAGAAGGTGTTGAATCAAAAGTTATCTACAGAAGGGAATAAAGATACGCAAGAAAGACAGCCTATGCCCCGTAAAACTATTAAACAAGGTATTGGCACCCAAAAACATCTTAATTCCGTTTTTTTAGATGAAGCTAGTTAGCTTTAATATGGGAAGTGAAGATTTACAAGGAGTTCATGATTTTTTTCCACAAAACAGGGTTACAACCATCCAAGACAGTTGACTGCACCCAAGATGACACTCACAAACAGAGTGCGAGGAAATATTATAGGTTTCAATCCCTCAACTCCCAATTAGGGGGCATCCTAAAAAACAACTGAACTCTCACCGGTCTAAATCTATATAAGTCATACCATATCATCGTATAAACATATGACAGACGAAGTGTTATACATTTATCAAAAGTGATTGATGTGTGAGCCCATGATGTAGCTTTCAACTGCCCCAGGAAATTGTCGGGGGCCCTGAACGAAAGATCACAAAAACGGTGTCTTAAGATTATTTTCCGTGTAGCAGGTAAATCCCAAACCTGCTTTCATCTTTATTTTGTGGTAACTATAATGAAAAGCAAGTTTAATATTTGTTGGGCGGTGACATTGGCAGTTTGTTAATAAGTCGGGTAGTATAACGGAATATGTTATGCCCTTGAGATCAATAGTTCACCGGGATCTTGATTGGCAGTCTGTTTTTTTAGGTGGCAGTTTGGTTGTGGTAGGGATTTCGGTGAGGTAGGTATGGTAGGCAATTTTTGACTATACTTTGTGACCTTGGTAGGTAGTTCTCTAGTTTGTGATGTTGGTAGGTAATCTCGTGTAGTCAATTTCTGACAAGGCATTTGACGGTATCTAAAATAATTACCGGTGAGGCGCGTGCACCATATTTTAATGAAGATTAAAAGGGGGTTGTTCGGCATCCATTCGGCACAAAACACATCATTTCAAGTTTTCAACCGGTATATATAAGTGTACCACTATCATCGACCAGTACAACTGATCCTGAACAATATATTTTGCTTGGTAAAAACATGTAAAAGGGTTACGGTTCCCATAGAAAGCAAAATTTATAACCTGTCCTATTCTCGGTCCTGATTTACTCCTCTTCACAAACACCATCATCAAGAATCCCTCAATCTGGGACTTCTTCTCAACCACAAACGATGTCCACAACACCACTCGTCTTTCTCGCCCTCTCCATCACAACACTAGTTACTCTGGCACCATTTGTCAGCGGAGACAACGACTCAGCTGATGATGATCATCATCAAGTAGGCCCAGTAGAAGTCAAGAAATACCCTTCATCATTTGTACACCCAAGCATCATCAAGAATGCCTGCACCAACACTTTCTACCCTTCTCTCTGCCACGCTACCCTCTCTTCTTCCCTGAACCCTGCCACCTCCAAGAACACAAGCGTCACTCCCACTTATCACCATGTTCTTGAATTTTCAATCAACCAAACCATGTCAACCGTTGCTAGTGCCCGACTGAACATCTTGGGTTATTATGGTATTCAAGATCTTAATCCACAAGAAAACAATGCGCTGGATGATTGCATGGAAATGCTGGATCAGACCCTTTACGAACTTGGCCAAGCCATTGATGATTTGCACACTTTATTTCCCTCCGACCCGAACAGCGGCTACATTCGTTCTAGATCATATGGTAACCTCAAAACCCTACTCAGTGCAGCCATGACAAACGAGAACACTTGCAGCGATGGATTCTCCGACTTAGAAGCAGATTCAGAATATTTAGATTCCAAGATTGAGCAGAAGAGTACCCGTACCACTCTCAAGCAAGATATTGAGAAGTTGCTTACTCCAATCTTGCGCATGATCAGCAACTGCTTGGCTATGACAAACTACATGGAAACCACCACCCACCAAGAAACCCAGCAAAATCCTCGACTTCTGTTCAATAGAATGCCAGAAGATAGGTTCCTCGCATGGATGACAGTAGCTGACAGGAAGATCATGAAAAGGTCACCCAGAAGAATGAGGCCTAATGTAACTGTCGCCATAGATGGCAGTGGAAATTACACAGCAATAAGTGAAGCAGTTAAAATGGCACCTAACATGAGCCTGAGCAGGTATGTGATTCACATAAAGGCAGGAATTTACAAGGACAGTGTGGTGATTCCAAGGGAGAAGGTCAATCTCATGTTGGTTGGAGATGGCATGAACTTCACGGTGATCACCGGGTCCAAAAATTTCGTTGATGGCTTTTCCACCTTCACATCTGCTACGTTGAGTATGTCATACCATTCTCACTCTTTGATGGCAACTTTTTGCTGGACTCCGTGTACTTGTTTAACTCATAGTACTATAGTTTGTTGAAACTTGCAGCTGTGGTTGGAGACAAGTTTCTAGCAAGGGACTTAACAATCATAAACACATCAGGTCCTGAAAAGCACCAGGCAGTTGCTCTTAGGGTGACATCCAATGCTGCCTTCTACCATTGTGAGATCATTTCATACCAAGATACCCTGTATGCTCATTCTCTCAGGCAATTCTACCGTGAATGCACAATCCAAGGCACGATTGATTTCATCTTTGGAAATGCAGCGGCTATCTTCCAAAACTGTCTAATACTTGTCAGGAAACCAGGCCGTGGTCAAAACAATATGGTTACCGCTCAAGGGAGACAAGACCCAAATCAGAACACAGGCATATCATTGCAGAACTGCACCATTACGGCTGCACTAGGCTTGACCATGGCCGAAAGAAGCAACTTCTCGACATTCTTGGGTAGGCCGTGGAGGAACTATTCAAGAACTGCCATCATGAAGAGCTTCCTAGGGGACCTTATACACCCCCAAGGTTGGTGCAAGTGGAACGAGTACAGCACTTTGGAAACTGTAGAGTACATTGAATACATGAATTTTGGACCTGGCTCGGACACAAGGCAAAGGGTTAATTGGGCAGGGTATAGGAGTAACTATAGTGAAGACATAGAAAGGCAGTTCACAGTGGGTGCATTCTTACATGGAGCAGATGACTGGTTGGAGTCGTCCGTATTTCCTCTCTTTGGTACTTCACAAGCTCGAAGGATGCAGTGAGTTGAGCTACAAAAAGGTTTGCTGAAATCTCCAACATGGCAATCTGAATGGAGTTACACTTACCAGCATCTTTTGCCTGCAACCTTCAGATCAGATATCTGGATTTGGAAGTCTTGTTTTGCCGCTCATTGCGTCCATTCACAGGCAAATTTACAGCGGGGCATGAATGGAAAAACATCAAATAGCGACAAGAGTAGAATTCCTAAACTTGGACCCGGCTCCCTATGGAAATAAGTCTTTGAAGCAGATGGTTTGGGCTTCAAAATTTTAACATCGATTCATTTTACAACTCTAGGTACACAATGGTGTCTACTACAAAGACGTGTTCACTGCTCATTTTTGTTACAAAATTGCTGGATGTTACACCTTTGCATTCCCAGTAAAATGAATGCCTAAGCTCCTTGACTTCAGAACATATATGGCTCTAATTTTCCACACTCCTTCCTTATGTGTTGCCATTTTCCCCAATTATTTACTTTAGCTCGTGCAACAGGTAAAGATTGGCATGAGTTGCCATTCTGTGGCCCACACTACAGCCATATGCAAACATAAGACAGGCTTGTTCTCCATCAATAAGTTGCTTACTTCCATTTACTCCCTGATGGTCCTTGATATTTTTTTTGCACAGGGAAGGGGTGCCTCGGATAGAGAATTAATGCCAACAAGAGAGCGAAGGCTACCCCAATAATCCCACTAAATGGTTGAAAAGGGTGTGTTCCAGTTACCCAAAGCGGAAAATTAGGCTGATAGGCCAAAAATCCTCCAGTTTGCAGGACGAAACTTGAAGCCATTATTCCCGCCCGCATGCCAATTGGAACGGAGAGGCTACCTTGGCTTTTCTGTCGCGCTCCTGCCAGGGCGAGTGATAGTAACCACAGTCCGGGAATCGCCCATGGAGACCTGAAACCACAATATAAAGGATTATGACCTTTTTTCAAAAGGGTGACAATTGTGACAACTACAAATGATTAGACTTCAGCAGATCTTTCAATTGAACATCTCCGTGAAAGAGCATAGACATTTCAAAGAACTTTCTGAAGAGGAAGCTGTGAAATGAAACATATGATAAGATCATGGAGTATATGAACTAAAGACCGGGGGTACAAGCACGTGAGAGAGAGACGATGGCCAGTAGATGACCTAAGGGACTAGGACCCTCCTTTTTCTAAGGTTATTGAAGTATAGGGAAAACTGAAAGAAAAGTTCAGTGTATATCCATTTCAAAATAATCTCTTACTAAATTCAGACGTGCCATTGGAGAACAAACCTCTGACATAGGGAAAATGCACATCCTGAAATGACGACCCCACGGTGATATCCAAGATCAGCAGCAATTTCATCAGCCAGCCATGACCTAAAGAGCAATTCTTCCACGAGTGCAACGCCAATTGCTGTTGTTATGCCTCTACTGAATAGGATAACCATCTGTCCAAACACTTTGAGCCGGCTTACAGCATCTAAAGAAAGGGAAGCATGACTGGAAGGCCAAGATAGATGGACACAACCAATTAATGCATTTATGGACTGTATGGATACAACAAGCATGACACCTCCAATGAAACCCTTCAGAAGATTCTGGATCTGCAAGAAAGAAGACGGAAAGGAAATAAAGCAAGTGATTTTGAAGCGAACTGATATAATAAATTAAGAAAAGGAGAAGCAACTATATGGACTCGGCATATGGCACCAAATAGAGCTTATATGGCTCAGCTAAAAGATTTGTTTACAGTCATCTAGGTTGAATTAGATGTTGATAACAAAAGGAAAGTACATATTTACATTCATCTAATAGATTTGTTTACAGTCATCTAATTTGCTAATGACAGAAGGTGGCAATGGCGGTACGAATAAAAACTGATAATGCAAATAATTGAGAAATACACATTTTGTTGTAGTTCTTTGGAATTACAATGGTTTAATCATTCGCGCGATATTGAGCATGTGAAATCTCGGCTTCCCAAGAGTTTCCTTCATAACCACGGGGAGGGGGGGGGGGGGTGGAATTAAAATCTGACAAGCTAAAAGCTGGGAGAGTAACTTCTTTTATTTGAAAAGTAAAAATGGGGAGAGTAACTATCAACATCGTCCTAAGAGCATAGCCTTAGCTTTTAACAGAAATATAAACTACATGCTACATCAGTACTTTCAAGAACTTATCTGCTTTTGCCATGTATATGGTACTCATACCTTTGACGACGTAGTGAAATCCAATCCATACTGCTGAAGTGGAGTTTCATACCCTCGAATTCTTTTGCCCCATAGTGTAACAAGTATCATAATAGAAGTATAGAGGCCAATGATACAAGCAAGCTCCGCGATTCTAAAAGGTTTGTGTGATGCCCAGCTCTGCACAAGTGTTGGAAGCAGTGGAACAACAACTGGTGTCCATAGAACAAGAACCATGCAGACAAACCCGAGAATCCTAAGGATAGTGAAAAGATATTAGTGTTATTGTAAGGAGCTTAACAATAATAAGTGAGAAAGTAGCATTTTAAGGGTCTGTGGTTGCAGAGATTAGCTGACTTGCAGGAAAATGTAATAAATAAAACCAAACTCTAGTGAATTGCTTGTAAATAAAGAACAGGAAAAAAGCCAAAAGCATGGCATGAGATGGTGAGAATGGTTTTGTTCACTTTACCATTTTATGTACTCTAGGGTCATTGACTTCTGTTGTAAAGGTTTTGTTACCCATTATCCACGTAACAGTCAATACTAGTCCACAGTTTTAGCAAATGTATTGTGGTACAGCTATAGAGGTATCTGCACTGTAAGGTGTCTCAGGTGCTTATTAATGCTAAGATTTAGAACAAAGAAAAACTTAGTACCACACAAGCAAATAGCACCAGCTATACGTGACAGCGTGCCAAATTCTGGACGAGAACATCCTTTGGAATAATTTTGGGTAGTGCTTCCTCCAATCTTTTCCTCATGTGACCCATACTACACTTTGAATTATCTCTTTTTCATTCTTGTACATGTCTCTGGCTATCTTAACAAATTTCCTACTCCACTTCTACCCTATCTGCCGATTTTCTATCTTAATATTATCTTATGACATCTATATGTCAGCTCTGGAATACGTCCATGCTACTTCGAAATTTAAGATGCACAAATGACCGGCCAACAGATTTTATATGATGGGAGACAACCTAACTTTTCTTAATTAGGTATAGGTATTTATTTTGTTGATACTATCAGAGAGAGAACAGCATTTACAAACTCCTTGTTCCTCAGAAAGTATTCCAAGTATTTCCTAGCTAATAATAGATGCATATGAGTATATTCTCTGATGCAAAGTCACTGACAATTTTATGGGCAGAGGACCGCGCTGAGAATGGTAGGTGGGTGGGTTGGTTGATTTTCATGTTATTACCTTTGAGGCAAAGGACGTTCAGCAATTCGCAGAAATGAGATAAGCTTGTCAGTCAAACTCATAGCACCGCGTATACCTCCCCAAAGTAAAGCAACTTTACCGACCAACCTCAGCATGCCACCTTTTTGTCCCAATTCAGTCAATAGAGCTACCAGCCTGCTTGCAGGAGGAAGAAGGTAAACTATCAAGGAGAAAGGAAAGAAACATGAAAAAGACAAGTGATAATCCTTCGATAGATATTCAGACCTTTCCTGATCCACTTCACCATCTTCTTTTGTGGGTACGACGGGACCAGCAACGGACATGGCCTTTTCAGCAAGACTCGAGACCATATTACTTTCATTTTTTTCAGAAATATCCTCCTCACCTTTTCGAGGCTCGTGTTGAGTTTCTCTCTCATTGGATGACTTGGAGTAAGTCCCAACCGTTTCAGTATCTTTGCGTGAATCCTTCAAGCACATAAATTACCAGCAAGCATAAAAAGTATGTACAAACAAAAACACAGGGATATGTAGATGCTGATACTTTTACGAAGGTGCAATTCAATTATTACTACAATTAAAGGAAAAGCAACGTAAATGTTTGTTGGAGGGGTTAACTACGTATTTGAAGCTGGTAAAGAATACTGCATCTCAGGGATGAGAAGACATTTACATGAAACAGATTCCATGACCATCATAGACATCAACTTTGGTTTTCATCTATGCCATGCAATACTGTTAATGATAACAAAGTAAGTTTTTCTGTCCATTTGCCTACTCACATTGGACTGTCTTTGCTGTCGGACTACATGCTCCCTCAATTAGGGGTGTTCCAGGACCAATATTTGATTTCTAGCATTTAGTAAAGGTCCTGATTCCCTTGTCTATAGCCTTCACGGTGATATATGGTTGAACCATCAAACTTGTGCATAGACCTCAGATATGAACAAGAAACGATAACAACATGGTGATAGGGACTGTTTCAAAAAACCATTCTTTCTATATGAGACATACATATGTATGCCAAGGCCACATAAGATCTGTATGCAAAGGCTAACTAAAATAAGCTGAATGATATGCTAATTGTGTAACATGATATTTTTAGATTATGAAAAATCATAGTAAAATATCACTTTAGAACATCATTGCAGCTCAACAGAATAACAACATTAATGTGTACAAAGGATCATTTACTTGTGTGGAAACATCTGTGTGTCTTTGAACTAATTATGATGATTATTATCCTTCTCCCCAACCATGTATACCTTATTTAATACTCTCTCCGGCCCAAAAAATTGATCATCTTTCCTTTTTGGGCTGTCCTACAAGAATTGATCACTTTCCACAGTAAGAAAGATTCTGTAGGTGTTTTTCCATGTTTACCCTTTTCTAATTCTATTTCTCTCTCCACATTTAATCCTCCACCAACCCATTTTCCCTTTCCTGCCCCCCCCCTTTCTCTAGAATGAAAACTCATAATATATAACTCATATCCTATATAAGCGTGCAAGTCAAACCTGATCAAATAATTTGGGACGGAGGGAGTATCGCATTCGTAATATTCAGCTTTGATTAGACAATTCAAAAAACCTTTCTTATCCTCTTTTGCTTTTGAGATCATCATAGCCAATCAAGATATGTTAGTCATACTTACAAATATGAACTAAGTATCAGCTAAATGAAGTAGAGCTCCATCCCATTAGATTTTCGAAGAAAACAACTAACTTACAAAAATTGATCAATCTTTACCTGTTGATGCGCCAGTAAAGCCGACGCACCCAAGGCAGCAGTAAAAGCACCAGCCATGACACTACCATTGTTTGACTCAGAGTTTTCCCTGCTAATTGAATTGTCGATGTCATACTTCTGATCAGTTTCCATGTCACCTGCTTTAGCCCCATTCCTCTTATCAGTCTCCATGTCACCTGCTTTAGCGCTATTCCTTTGCCCAGAATCATCGACTAAATCAACCACATTTTTATTTTGGCCATTACCATCTGCTGCGGCTACTGTGAAAACTTCTCTCAAAGCCGCTAAGCTGGTGCCAACGATAACACCAATTGGTAGTATTCTTCTCAAATAAGCGGTTTCATCAACAGCTGCCGTGATAGCACTTATAATATGCTCTCCGTAGAGACTACCTTTTTGCTCTGAAGTATGATTTGATCCTTCGATTGCCATTATATGCTTCTCCCCATGTCCTAACGCCTGAGATATGGTATTTGCAACATGTTCTAAATCTTTGGCAATAGTGGGTTCTAACTCTGCAGTGACTGTTGCACTTGGCCTTCGTTGAACTTCAACTTTCAAAGCATCCAATATAATACTTTTAACATGGAGCATTAACTTCTCTGTCGTGCCATCGCCAGTTTCGATATTTCCACTAGTTATGTTCATCCTCTCATATTGTCTAACTGGTTCATGTTGCTTTTCAGCATCTAAGATCACATAGGAAGGTTCAATAACTCTATTAGCATACTCTGCGTCGTGAGGCAAATGCGGCTGAACCATGTTGTCAACATCTTCATGAATCGACTGATCATCAACGGAATCTTTACTGTGTCCTGTTTGCTCCAAAAGCTTCCATTGACCTTCTTCTGGAAAATAGTCAAGAAATAAGGCAGTAGTTGTATCTAAATCTAGTGGTTTGGTACTATTCATCTTTGAAATTAGATATTTCTGAAGGTATTCCTCATACAAAGGGTCTCCATAAGGATTTGTAGCTATGCTCCGTGGAATATGGTCTGCTCGTCTCGGCTTATCTGAATTCTTTGCTAAAAGTTTGCTATACACCAAGCATGTCTCCTTCGCGTTTCCATCACCTACATGGCCACCTATGTTGCTTTTCCCAAAGCCGCCTATCATATTTTCACCAAATAAGTTAAGGTCTAGTACAGGATTCTCCTCTGCCTGGATAGCTCTAGAATCATTCGTTGAGTACAATCGATCATATCCAGGACTATAATCTGAGTCGTTAGAGGGTGACAGCATACCATTTTCACTGTCACCTTTCTTTTCCAACTTGCAGTCATCAACAACCTGGTGGTCTTCAGTGACAGAACCCATACTCGGGTTCTCATTCCCAGTTCTGACTTCAATATCGTCCCTTTCCACCTCCAACTGGGTAATCACTTCTTCAATCACATTAAATACACTGTTAACTGCCACTTGGGTGGAATCATCGATCCCTGACAATGCATCAAATGCCTGAGAAACACTAAAGCTAGGGGGATCAGAGCTATGTTGAGCAGGCTGTGTACTTTTCACTTCCCTGATCTGATTTTCACTTCCTACTTTATCAATAACCTGAGTCTCCGAAGAGGATGTTGAAGGTGACAACCCTTCTTCGATCTTTGCTAATGGCATTGCGTTACTTGGATCAGTTGAAGAATCTGCATTCTTAACCTCTTTTTGTTGGACAATGTTCTCCCTGTCTGACTGAGCAATTCCAAAGCCCTGCTCCACATTAGATTGATCAACAATTTTATCCTCACTGCCAGTAGCCCGTCCAGCTACGGTGGAGAAGTCTAGCCTAGCACCCGTTTCTGGCCGATTGTCCTTGTTTTCAGAATATTCTCTGGGTAAATCTGCATTTCCCAGTTCGTCAATACTCTTCTTTCCTGCAGAGGAAACATCAATTCCAGAATTACTTGTCGACTGAAGCTGACCACTATCAAATGACTTTTCCGAGCTCTCTGCAGCACAAGGTTCCGATTCAAGAACCCTGGAAGGCTTGTCTGAGCTAGGTTGATCCACATTAGAGCCATCTGCCAGGTCATGAACCCTACTATGATTTGCAGAGTGTGAACCTTCAGCCACAGCGTCTGACCTTGATAGCCCAACTTTTTCTCGAATTTTTGACTTTAAACCTGTTGCCACATCAGTAATCTGTCCTACACTCACGAGTCCGTCAAATTTTAAGTTGTTCCTTTGATTTTTCAAAATTCCTGAAACGGCCGTTGTCAGCTTTTCGCGAACATCTTCAGGCACAGCACCTTGTAATGCATTCACTATTGTTTCACCTTGACCCACGGCAGTCAGGACCTAGACGAACACAAATAAATTGTTATGAAACTACGAACAAGACTAGAGTCATAATGAAAAATCAATGCAGATAGGTTAAAAATCCACCATCGTTACCAACTGAATGAAAAAAATCAAATAAAACATTTTTCTCTCTTTGGTAAAACAAAACCAACTTGAATAAGCATAAAAAATAAGCTATTACTAATCAGGAACTGAGCCAATAAAACAAATCAGCAACTTGAATAAGCATAACAAATAAGCTATTACTAATAAGGAAATTAGCCAATGAAAATTCATACGAATTACAGTGTTCTTAATAAAAGAGCATGATAAACATAGTTGGGGCCCATATCCACCAACTATGAAGCACGGACTTGGGTGTGGGTGCGGGTGCGCATACGACATTTTTGAAAGTTAGAGGATGTGGGTGCGCATGCGACATTTTTGAAAGTTACAAAATGTATCATATATTTTAAACGATGTATACGCAGTATTGAATTTCTAAACAGAAACGGGGATCATTTGAATCTTAAGAAAGAGCATAAAAGGATATATAAAAAAAAAATAAACCATAGTACCACCAAATACATCATAACCACCACAAACCATTTATGATTACATCGCCATAAAAATAAACCCATGATGACATAATCAAAAAAGCAGAATGCTTCAACAAGCATTTTAAAAAAAAATTCCATGGCCACAACATCATCATCTTCCTCTAACTCCCCATCACCAACATCCGTAAACATTTAGGCCACCAACCCCTGCTCATCTTCGTCTAACTCTCATCTACCTTTCAGAAGCTGCTGTCGGTCATCGCTGGTCGTCGTCAGTCTTCACTGACGTCCCATGTTGCCACTTGCCACCACTCTGCTCACTCTCCCTACTCTTGGTTCAAGCCTTAGTTGCAGGAAACTCCTAATATGGTGACGTTTCTCTCTTGGAAACTCGCTTTTGCGATCCCAAGTTAGGAGCTCCATGGGATCTCGTCCTAAGCTAAGATGGGAACTCGATCCCGCTAGCTGGATAGAGATGCATGGAACAAGTGATAGAATACATGAAAATCAAGCTCTTTTCAACTCAATTCCTTGTTTCTCTCTTCCTTCAAGTCCTTAAAGTCTCCTTGTCTGTTGTTGCTATCTATGTAAACTATACTAAACAAATGATAATACTCTTTACGCATTTCCCTCAAGCCGCTCCCAACCTCAAATTCTTCTTGGTGCTTACGCTTCCCCGCCCCTGCCCCCGCCCCCGCTTTGTGCAACTAAGGTTCAAGCCTTAGATCTATTTTCTCGCATTACTTTTTAGGTGTAATAAGTATATGTTTTAAAATTCATGTTTTGACCCCAAAAATTCTTTTAAAAATTCTGTTTCCGCCCCTCAAGTATCCAATCGTACCAATGTCGTGTCCTTACCGTAGCCAAAACGCAACCTTTATTCAAAAAAACCAAAAAAAAATAAAATTGGAATCATTGGACAAGGCATCCAATGTGCACCCAATCCGCACTCGGTGTGGGTGCTTGATCCAAAATGCCACACCAGTGCTTCATAGTCCACTAATAACTGAAAATTTTAGATCACATGGTGCTTAACATATAACCAGATTTGTGGTTTGGCAAGGGAGTAGGTTCAAGTCTCCCAAATTGCCTCTGGTGCCACATAAAATTTATGCCTTTTTCTGTCTGTGTAATGGTTTGCGCCATTCTTTGTCTCTCGATATGCAATTTGTGGCGCACATGAATGGGAGAGTGTTAAGGCGTGATGCACCTCATGGGCCCCTTTTTTAAAACTGTAAGCTTTAAGATGGATAACTAAAATAGTTCTGAAGAAGGAAACCTCGTTACTTACGTGCTTTATGGTTAAATAAGATTACCCAGCTCCGAAAACAATCAATAGCACCAAAGTGTAATTTTCTCGAAAAAGACAAACAAAGCAATTAGCAATGGTCACCTTCTTCTTCTGTTCTTCTGTCAGTGTGTCGGGTATTGTCATATCAAGCATATTCATAACCACTTGTGCGGTTTGCACCACTTGGCCTCTTTCACCCTCTGTAGGACTGACTCCCTCCTCTTTGACTGATTCTGCATCAGCAGAGCTACTCTGCTGTAACGAACCATTGGTCTGCTGTTGCCATTTGTTATCTTCAACTTTGTAAGATTTCTTTGGATCTTCCCCAGAACTTGAATGGCTCGCTTTCAGAGAATAGAGGGAATTTGCATTGAAAGAATGTGATTGAGGAAAATTCAGGGTGTCGCCCACAATGCCAGGCTTAGTTAAGGTTCTA